>SRSI01000072.1:0-216461 GCA_005656395.1 Strongyloides papillosus | reverse complement strand
ATAAGAATTGAAATCTATCATCAACGACAAAGATAATTTGAACTCTTTGTAAAAGGAAAAATATTTCAACCTAACAAATTATGCCAATATGTATATAGTAATGCTTAGTATACTCCTTTATGAGAATTATTTTTCTGACAATTCAGCTTATCTTAATGAACTAATCGTATAGTAAAAATCTTTATTGTCAATTAATTATGATTGTCTGGGATCTTACTATTGCTCATGAAATTTGGCATGACTTTGATCGTATTAATTATAATCGTCCATTTAAAGGTGATAATAAAAATATATTTAATGTCCCTCAAACGTCAATAGAAAATTATAAAAGAAAAAAAATGATTGTTTGACTAAACCAATATGGTATGCAAAAAGAAAGTATAACCAATAGAAACAAAAATGGTTCACTGACATTAAATGAAAATATTGTTGATAATTGTGGAATTAAACTTGCCCATACGGCTTATATGAAATATCTTAATACTACTGATGATGAACAAGAACATGTTCCTGCTTTTTAAAAAATTTACCAAAGAACAATTATTTTTTATTAGTGTTGGTAGAAGTTTTTGCAAGTATTCAAACAAAGACTATTTAGAAACAACAATAAATAAGGATGTCCATTCTCCATCAGAAATACGCATTAATATGGTTTTATCAAATTATAGACAGTTTTTTGATGTTTTTAATTGCCCAGTGAACAGTAAAATGAATCTTTAACATAATTGGGAATTATGGAAAAATCGAAAACAAAATTAGGACTTTCTATTTTATCTATATTTTATGCTATTTCTTTTATATTAAATAACTTTTAAAAATAAAATATTTTATTTCAAAAATATATCAATAAAATAAATGAATCTAACCAATGCATATCAAGGAGAATTTTTTTAAAATATCTAACGTCAATAATATTGCTATGCGTTTCGTAAAATAGTTAGCTTCTATTTTAACATTTATAAAGAAACATGATAATATTAAAGATTCATATTTTATAATAAAAAAACTATAAAAATTTAAATTTTGCATTTATAATTTTATATACAAAAGAATCGCAATAAAATGATTCGCTAAAATAAAAAATTTGAATTTACGTGGTTGTCAAATTTGCATATTTAATGATTCTGTGTCAGTTTTTTGTATATAATACAAAAATATTTCTCAGAATTCTATCATTTCAAAGTTGTTCATAAAATTTGTTATGAATGCTTTTATTTTAATTTTTTATTATTATGCATTATTTTCTGTAGCACAAGGAGATTCTACTGGCTGCTTTGAAGATACTTTAAAAGATGTAAAAAGGTTTCGTTTGAAACGTTGTATAAAAATGCAGCTTCTAGAAGTCTTAACAACTATGTTGATCTTGATGTAGATCCATGTGATAATTTTTATAAATTTTCATGTGGTAATTGGATTAAAACTATGGAAAAGGACAGAGGGGATAGTGAATTGTTCCACTATGATAGTAGGACGACAAATTTCAACAACTTCATTATAGGTAACATCTTTTTTGCCTTTATTTATTTGTTTTCAGATTCCTTAAAAGGAAAATATAATAATGAATCGAATGCTATAAAAAATATTTATAATTTAAGAAAGAAATGTATACAACTACCAAGAGACAGGATAGGAAATTGCGTAGCTGAAATTGCGGCTTTTGGAGCATATGCTTATAGTTCGTTATATGTAAAAAAGAATAGAATAGAAATTGATAAACACGGTGACTATAATATAATAGAAGATATGATTAAAAGAATTAAGGAAGAATTTAGATTACTAATTGATGAAAAGGAGAATATATTTGATAAGGAATCGAGAGATAATCTAGTACAAAACTTAATGAAATGGAATTTGTTAGACATTTCTTTGAGCATGAATTATCTAGCGTACTGTTTATGGAAAATTGTTACAAAAATATAGGAATATCAGAAAATAATACTATTGAAGATGTCCTTAAAAATATCGAGAATTACAAGTTATTATCTGAGAGTAATAATCAAACGAATTCTTGCATTTCAAATATTTTCAAATATAATAAGTATATGACTTTGTTTGTGTACACGAATGCAATGTACTACTCCATCTATAATAAATTTACTACCAGTTCAGATGCCTTCAATGAACCATCGTTTAGTAGACATTTTCCAAACTCTCTTAATTATGGTTATATTGGATATACTATTGCTCATGAAATTTTACATGGTTTTGATGGTGATGGCTATAAATATATATTTAGTGAGAATAAAGAAAAATACGTAATAGTATCTTCAGAATCAATAAAAAAATTTGAAATAAAAAGTGATTGTCTTGTTAAGCAATACAATGATCAAATAGAAAGTATAACTGGACTAAATGTTAATGGTTCATTGACATTAGATGAAAATATCGCTGATAACGGTGGACTTAAGATTGCTCACAGGGCTTATATGAAGTATCTCCAAAGTATTGGTGGTGAGGAACCTAAAATTCCTGGTTTTGAGAAGTTCAACAGTGAACAATTATTTTTATTAGTTTTGGTAGAAGTTTTTGCGAACATAGAAGTAAGGAGTCTTTAAAAAGAATGATGGAAAAACAAAGACATGCTCCTGCCGAAGTACGTACTATAGTTTCTTTATCAAACTACAAACCATTTTCTGATGCTTTTAATTGCCCAGTAAATAGTAAAATGAATCCTGTACATAAATGTGAATTATGGAAAAATTAAAACTAAACATTTATATCTCTTATATCTTTTTATGCTATTTCTTTCGTATTAAATAAATTTTAATAGTAAATAATTTTATTTCAAATAAAAAGCATACATAATCTTGCTCAATATATATTGAAGAGATACATTTATTTTAGTAAAACAAGGGATTTAAATTTATCTTTAAAAATAAACATACATGTTAGATTTGATTAAAAGCAAATTGGTAAAACAATAAATTAAAAATTTGAATTAATATAATATCTCTTTTTCAAATTCAAAAATGTACCAATTTTATATATTTTATTCAATTTGGTTATTAATTTTTTTATTCTTATAATTCTATTTGTCAAAGAATCACATTTCGTATATTGATAAATCATATTATATTTTTTATGCCCTCACAATTCACTTATTTTATCAAATAGTGTTATTTGAATGCGTAACAACAAAATATATTCTATTTAATAGAGTACTATAGATATGAAACATTTCATAATTTAAAAAAATTTGATAGATTAATTTTTTAGTACTAATTTTTGTTGTTTACCATTTTTCAACAACTCTTTAATAATTTAAATCTTCATTTTTTTTCGATTGACATTACACAGAATAATTCATTAATTTCAGAGGAAAGTAATAAAGATTAAAGAATATATAAAAAAAATCTATACTTAATTACTTTCTATGATTTAAAAAATTGCATTAACGAAAGAATAATTTATAAAAATTGTATATTTCGTAATGGATAATATATTATTGAATATCAATAATTTGTCAAAAATATATACTTTAAAAATATAATTGATGGAATTATCTAGATGCTGTGATTAAGATCAATTTGATAAATTTTATTTAGTATTTTATGTCATTGGTTTTTGATTATTTAAAGTGTAAATAAGCAATTTTTTGGCTTGCTATTTAAAATAATTTAAACAATGATGTGTATAAACAAAATACTCATCCTTTACTCTTAAAATGTGAATAAGCAGAAAAGAAAATATGAATTTTAAATGAATTTTTGAAAAAAAACATTTAATAAATTGTTTTGTTAACTACATAACTAATTAACACAAAAGATCTCATATTTTTGTCATTTAGATATCGTAAAATATTTGAGAACTTATTGTTCACCAAGTAAAGTATATTTATTTTAAAAAGTAACAGTCCAAACAATTTAAAAAATTTCTAATTATCTTAATATTGCAGTATGTTTACAGTTTTTCTATGCAATACTACTTAGATGTACAAATGAGTTTTTATTTTCAGTCAATTAATTAAAAAAAAATTCTTATTATAACAAATCTATTATTAATCATTGAACAATGAATGGAAGTTGTGCCTTAACTCCTGTTCCATCTAAAAATAATTGTCAAAAATTATATTGTAAAGCATTCCCTTACCTGCTTTACAAATAGGTAAAATATTCTTTTTCCTTTCACCACGAATTGAAGAGTTTTGAGTATCATTCCTTTCTCTTGTATAACTTGTTTCATTACTCCCACTCTTAACATTCTTAAATGCATTTAATATTGCTTGGAGTTTCTCAATTTCCCATAAATTGCATAAATAATTGATTTGTTCAAAATCAAAAGGAGCAATTGTAGTGTTTCCAGTATAAATCCACTCAATAACTTTCCCTATAGCTCTATCTGTTATATCATTTCTTTTTATGTAATGAACTGTATCCGGTGAATTTATTCTTTTGAAATATTTCGAGAAACATCCAGCAATATCCAGATGAAGATTAAATTTTTTATTCACCCCAACGATTGTCGTATACCTGTTAGGTGCCAATTTTATATTATGGAGTTTACAATAGTCATCAAAAATTTTTGATAAATCATTCTGTCGTGTTAGATTACCTAAATTTTGAGTATTCACCAACATTATGAAATAATTGCATATAAAATAATTGTAAATGTGTTATGGCATTATATATACAAAATTAAAGTACAAAAATTTTAATATGAATAAGTAAATAAATTTGATTTTAATTCCATGATAATTTAATTATCCTACCTTTCAATATTCATTTATGCAAATAAAATAAATTTTCTATACATAAGTTTTAATCATTTTATTTTAATATAGAGTTAACATTAAAATGAAATAAGTAAATAATTGGCAAAAGAAAGTTCAGCAAGTTTCATAATCATAATGACCTTTTATATTTAAATTTATATATTGAAAATCGTAATTTCTACCTATTTCTTTTTGATCTATTCTATATATGGTAGATCTGTTGCACATCATAACATTTGATACTTCACATTTATGAACAATTTCAATGTACGGTTTTATTGACTTAAATTCATCTTCTACTCCAACGAGTTTAAATTTACCTTCATAATCAGATATTGTTGCATCGAGTGTATCATCAGGATCAACTTAAATTTTATAATTATTTTTACTCCATTTAACACCTACATGTATCCTTCTCTTTAAGGTAAATTTGAATACCAACAGCTCTTTTCCTATTACAAAGTAATTGTCCTGAAACTGAGACATCTTGTTTATATAAATAAGACATTCTTATTAGAAAAGTTATCAAAAAAATAGAAAGAATAATTTTCATTGTTGCAAGGAGTTAAGTAACAAAATAATTTCAAATAAGTTTACTTATAGCTTTTATATTCCATGGATATTTTATATTTCCAAACATAATATAAAACATTTTTACAAAATATTCACATAAAAATAAGATATATCAACTTTAAATTTTATTCAATAAAATTTATCTTTATAATACTTTGTATAAAATCTCTTTATAAAATTGTAATTCCTCATTTTACTTCGATTGTAATACGAATGTTAACTTTTAAAAAATATGTATGTTATTTTATAAACGATTTGTGTTATATAATAAAACACATTAAATGACATTAGTTTAAATAAAAATATTTATTTTTTTATTAATGATAAAAATTCTTCCCTTGTCTTTGGATCATCTCTAAAAACACCTAGCATACAACTTGTCGTAGTAGATGATGATAATTTTTGTACTCCCCTCATTATCATGCACATGTGACTGAAAAATTATATATATAATAATTTTTATGTAACATACTTTGCCTCAACTACCACAGCAACACCTGTTGGTTGAACAGCTTGCATTAATGCTCCAGCTATTTCACGTGTTAATCTTTCCTGTACCTGGAGACGTCTCGAAAACATCTCGACTATTCTTGCTAATTTGCTTAATCCAAGCACACGCTTATTTGGAAGGTATCCTATATGTACTTTGCCAGTAAATGGAACTAAATGGTGTTCACATAATGAAAACATCTCAATATCTTTCACTATAACAACTTCATCGTGATTCTCGTCGAAGACAGCCTCATTAATTATATCTAAATATAATTAATGTAATATAAAAAATTATTAAATTATAAAATGTACCATCTAAATTTTCATCGTATCCTTTGGTAAAATAAAGCATTGCTTTTGCTGCACGAGCTGGTGTTTTTAGAAGTCCTTGTCGGTTTACATCTTCACCTATATGTGAAATAATGGAACGATAACAGTCTGACATATTATCAAGTGATGTTTTTTTTTCTTCCATCTCTTCTTCACCCTTACTATTTTTGATATCAAGTTTCTCCATTGTCTCATTAATATTTAATTGATCGAAGTCATTAGAACTAAGATTTGAAATAAATCCAGAACTCTCAACTCTATCCATTATGTATAAATTTTACTCCTAAAAAAAATATAAATAAAATATGCATAATATAAAAATAAAAATTGTATCATTATTACATAGTAGATTATTTAGTCAACGTATATTCATAAAATTAAAATATAATAAGATCAAAAAAATATTATAAAAGAAAAATTGATATAGTTTAAATGAATTTCCTTTTGTTAAAACTATTAATATATACAATGTGATTACAATCAAGAATTTTTAGGAGAAAATTTTTATCGAAGATTTTAATCGCTTGTAAAAGTGACTAATTAATTTACTACCTACATTTTTATAGAATATCAACTATAACATTGTAAAAAGTTTAGATTTATGATGTGAATAAAAAAATTTTATTATCAAAAATTGAAACATTTATATACCTGAACATCGTAGACAAGTAAGGAAGTGACGAAAAGATTAAATATCATGTTTGTTATTGTCTACACTTAAATAATATAACTATATTTTTAGAAAAAACTATTAATGTAACACTAATGACAATAACTTTTGTCAAATTATTACTGAAACTAAATAATTACCGAAATAGAAATATAAAAAAACAATAATATAAGAATCATATTTTATTTTTAAGTTAAGGAAGTATATTTCTTACTTTTAAAAATATAATAATATATTCTTTAAAAATTTTCACCATCATAGTACTAGTAGAAATGAAAAATAACTTTATTTATATTAAACTTCTTTATAATATCAGTTTCAATTATAATGAATATTTAAGACTAACATAAGAAAATTGTTTCCGCAATTTTCTTGAAATGGGTTCCAGACGATATTTAAAAACACATAAAAGCAAAAAGAAAATTAATATAAAAGAGAGAAATAATATACTGAATTGTAAATTAAGTGGGTTTTTAAATTTATAGTAACAACTTGATAAATTATTCTTTTATATTTTTTGAAAGTAATTCCTTTTACATGTTGGTTAGAATTGCTTTACCAGCTTCTTTAGTTTCTGAATTTAATGAATTTGTGGATTCATCAATCTCACATGTTATTCCCGATAAACCTTTTGGACAATATTTACACTGTACTAGTTGATGTTCATTAATGAAACAATCTATGTTTCGACTGAAAAGTAATATTGTGTTATAAATAATGCATTAAATTAACACATTTTCTATGTGTTATTGAACTTACGGACAAGGACATTTTACACAATCTTCAGCTGTTCCTTGTAGAGGATCCCCATAATACCCAGCAGCACATCTTTCACAATTTACACCAACTGTATGATTAAGACATTCCTAAAAAAATAAATATAATATAATATTCACCATTAAATTTACCAAGCAATTTCCGTGGTAATCACATCCAGATAATGCATGTCCATTACAATTACATTCAGGTACCTCATTTAGATGGCAATCTCCATCTATAGCATTACCATGAAAACCATTTAAACATCTACAAAGAAAGTACATTTAAAATTAAATATAAAACATACTTTGAACATTGAACTCCATGAGTATTATGTTTACAATTTAAACATTTATGTGTTTCTGGATCACATTCATCAGAATGTCCATTACATTCACATTCATTGTTAAACCCTAAATATATTTTTTTACATATTGGCAAACTTTTTCTTGCTATATCTCTTCCATTCTCATCGCCAATTTCAGATGCATATCTAACTAATTTATAAGCTAATATCTGTGGGTGTGTATTATTTTTCCGTTTGGTTTCGATTTCATCTAAAACGTCATTTCCTAGCATACGTTCAATAAAACTTTTACACCCTAATGTGATAATTCTTTTGGCATCCTCTTTGGTTTCTTCCTCTGATACTTCGTAGAATTCAATAATTTTGTTGTATAATTCATTATCGCCAACATTAGGATTTTTCATTAGTGATATTAATTCTCTTTTTTGAGAGGATGTTAACCATGTTAAAAGAGAATCAGGATCGTATCTAATAATATGAAATACCTTCTTACAAAACAATCCATAATGTTCAGCTTCATTTCTTTGATACTCTGTTTTTAATGTCTCAATAATGCTTTTAAATGTTTCTAAAATTGCATCTGTAGAAGAGGACGATTCGTACTTTTTTTTTAATCTCTCAAAACCGTCAGACCCCAAAAGTCGTGACAATTGTGTTACACAAAATGGTTTAAAGATATCACTCACTTCTTGACGTCTTCTTGTTGACAACGACACAATATATTCTGCTATCTTAATCATAATATCCCAATGATCACCTCCTGCATCACGTATTTTTTTGATTTCCAACTTTTGTGGATCACTAAGCCACATCATTTGTTCATCTGTTAATGAATTATCTTTTATGTCATTATATAATGACATAACCTCATGACATAGGGGTTTGGCATCCTCTGGATGTGATTTGGCATACGATTCAAAGGTGAATTGAATATTTTCCAGATCCTTCTTGATAATGTTCTTTTTCTCATTTTGTGCTGTGTTATCAATTAATTCAAAATTGATAAGATTACATAATTTGCTTAAATTTTCTAATGCTGTATGTCTTTGTTTACCTTCCGTCTCTTGATAAAGACTTATCATTTCTCTCCATATTTTTTCGTTGTCAACGTTAGTATTTATCATGTTTTGAAGATGTTCTGCTTGACTTGGTGACAACCATTTCATATAATTACTGGATAAACTTCTAGTATGTCTACCAATATCTGTAAATTTTTTTAAAAATGTGTTAATGATACAAAAAAATTCTTCTTACTGTTTAAATAATCTTTACGATAAATTCTACTTTGATAAGAATTAGTGACATAGAAAAGAACTATTACAGCCAGAAATAGAAATTTAGGAAATAAAATAAATTTTTTGGTCATTTCTTTAGAAAAAATTAACAAGTACTAATTAGTGACAGTCTCCTCCTTATTAAAAATTTAAATATTTTTTAAATTTTCGTAAAACATAAAAATAATGCTTCTATTTCTAAAATAAAATATTAAAATAATTAAATATCTCTTCATAAATATAAACTAACAACAAAATAGATAACAATATTAGGCTAACTAATTATTAAGTTAGTTACACATATTGATCATTTGCTTCAGGAAGATTTAAAGTAAAGATATTTATAATCATAAGGCTATTATAATGTTATCAGTTATAATTTATAAAAATATTGATAAGAAGGAATGATTTTGTTCATATCTTAAAAAAGGTTATTTTAAATTTGTTCTTACTTCATTATTGTTATAAGATTATTTTCCATCGTTATATTTAAGTTTTAATTATACAAACTATTATTTCCGTCTATATAAATGATGTTTAAGATAATGTAACATATCAAATTGAAATTTGAGAAAAATGTAACTCATACATCAATAATTGAAATAGACTTAACTTTTTTTTCGACATTACAATTGAAGTATATTTTTTTCTGATTATTAAAATGAGAGTTATGTGTAAAATCTCATCAGTCAATTGTTAAAACAAAATTTAATAATTTTTTTAAAGTAACTGTGAATTATTAAAAACTTTTAAAAGTTCAATTACAAAAGAAAACGATTTATATAAACAATGAGTCAATTTTTATCAATTAACATTTTAAAAAATTTTACATTTACAAAATACAATAGATCATTAAAAAAAATTCACCCCTCAAAGTTTAATTCAAGGAATTGTTCGCATCTTTATCTCAATTATTCACGAGTTGTACACTTTCCAGTTGTATTAAATATATAAGTTAATGTACTCTATTTGGTGTTATGTGTAAAGTTATTTACAATTCTATAATTTTTGTCAATGTATTATAAACAAGTACACTTTATAGTTTTACGGTTCATTTATAAATGACAATTAAAAATGGTACTAGATCACATTTCCTAAAAACTGTTAAAAGGTACACAAAAATATAATGTATTAACCTGTCATTAATTTAAATGTCCTTATCTTTTACCAATAGGCGTTTATTTATTTGAGGTTTAAAATGAAAGATTTCTTTCTCATTAATAATGGTATTATATGACATATATAAAAAAAAACTTAACTTGCTTTAAATATCAATTACCAAAGTTATACCTATGAATTTTATAAAATTTATATTGCTTTTTATGACTAAATGCAATGGTGATTTTTAAATAGAAGTTATAGTAATATGTTTTGTTTTAATCCATTAAATAATAACATCTAATTTTGCAACCCAATGTCATTAATCGACATTAAATAACTTCCTTATTTTGATAGACATTTATGACTTTAACCCTTCATTATTTTTACTTTTATTCATTCTTAAATTGAATAATAATAATAAATTATTTTTAAGTAAATATCAAAAAATGTAACAAATAAATAGTAATTTTTTCAAATCTATTATTAACATTGTAAAAATCCATTATATTTAATAAATTTTTCACACAAAAGAGAATACTCCTTAGAAACAATCATCCCATAGAATACAATCAAACTCCTTTTGTTGTTATTTTCCGCAAACGTTTTCTTTCACAAATCGTTTTATTTCATTTTTAAAAATGTTTTAAAAAGAATTTTCAATTAGTTAACAAACGTTATTCTCTATAAATTACATAAAAATGCAATTTATTCACATGAGTAGTATATTTTTAATGTCAAACATATTAGTATTTACTTATTTCAAAATTTTAAATCTACAAATCTAAAAATTAAAAATAAATAATTATAAATAACACCATTATTTCAATATTTATTAAAGAATTGTCTTATTGTTTTTTCTACATCTTCAGTAAATACATTATAAGACAAAGTAAATTTTTATATACCTGATTGTTTAGATGATCATTTGTTAACCAGATTGATATTGTTGATAAAAGCTTCTTCTTTTACAAAGTATTATTTGTAATATATATAATGAAAAATATTTTATAAAACTTAATCTTTTCACTTTCTGTATTTTATTAATAGATTTTTAAGACTCGTAAATACAAAAAATATTATTGTTGAAGTTTTTTTCTCACTATTTTGTAAACAAGTTCATCCAAATGATATTAATTATATTTGTCAATTAAATTTATATTACCTCTAATTTCCTTATTCACCATTAAATATATCTACATTTGTTTACTTTAAGATATCCATTTTAGGAAACGCATTTATTTTATAAATTATATGAAAAATTATGTATAATTTATTTAAACAAATTATTTTTCTAACTATGCTGATGACTATTTCATTAGGAGCAATCATCCCAAAACCACCAATCTTTTTTGATTCAAACACCTACCCATCAATATGTTATTTACCACCAGGTTTGTGAAAGATAAAAGATTTAATTTCAATTTACTTTACAGATTCTGCTCTTTGTATGCCTACCGACCAGGAAGGAAAGGTTATTGATGAGATAACTGAAGATCTACCCATTAAATTCTACTTTGACATTGCAACAGAACAATGTTATCCATTTGGAGCACAAAATTGTGGAGGAAACGAAAACAACTTCGGTAGTGAGGAGGAATGTCAAGCGATATGCAAAATAAATCCAAAAGATAACGTAGATATAAAATAACAATTACAAATTCCGTTGATTGAAGTTAATATATCAATTGTTGCGAAAAAAATGAAACAAAACGGGTTTATCTACCATAAAATTAATGTACAACATATTTCTCCTAGTTAAATAAACATTTTTCACTTCTTCATAATATATAAATTAATAATACTAATTTTCAAACTAGAAATTCTTGCCACTAAAATCCATGCAAAATATAAAAAATAAGAGTGTGATGACGTTAAGTTTATTAACTTTGAAGACAATTTTTTATAGCCAACCAAAGCTAGTTTGATAATAACATTGCGATGATTTGTACAAAAATACAGAAAACTAATTTGTGTAATTAAGTACAAGTACTCATCTTACAGGTATTAAGGAGTTCTCTTAAACTACCAGATATAAAAATTAAAATTCACCAAAACACTTTATTTTTCTATATAGTCAATAGTTATTAAATAACAGCACATAAAAAACATACTGGTGATACCATTTCTTTAATAGAATAAACATTTATTTTTTTAAAATCTAGAATCGTTTCTAGTGTCTAGAACAAATCAAAAATCACAAAAACCTATAACTAATATTTATCGGTAAGTTCCAAACTTTTTATCATAGTTTCCCCAGTACTCTGGATCAGGAGCATTATCTGGAGGTATACCAAGCTCCTCATCACTAAATTCGGTGAGATAAGGCATATACCAATGTCCCTATAAGTTTTATTAAATGTGAAAACAAATTTTAAACTTACAAAAAGAACTCCTGAATGATAATACATATGATAAATAAACCAAAACCATAAGAATCCACTTATCATTCTAGAGAGTGTTTTATCAAGATGAGTTGTGTGTGGGATAGCTTGACGATAGTAAAAATCATGTAAAGGTTTATCCTTTCCTGGGGTTCCGTTATAATGTCCATCAAAGGTGTTTCTTTCAGGATCTTGTTGAGAGCCCATACGAGTACCAACTGGTACACCGGCAATTCTTTCTGCCTCCTTAGCTGAGAGCCATTTAGAACGAATAGTTGTAAGAATGATCTTCTTTTGTTGTGGAGTGAATGTTTTGGTGTGGAAGACCAAATTTGCTAGTCCACGTCCCAAAACCATACCCTTAGAAAGATGCTTTGAGAAAGTTACAAAGCAATAGTGATAAACACATCCCCAACTTGTAAGAAGAAATTAACTTTTTTCCGTGTGGGATACTAGAGTAAGAAAATCAAATTAAACAGAGGTTGTAATTATAAAACTATTGTCATAAAAACTACCAATTTAATGCTTTACATGAAATGAAAATATTAAAAAATAAATCACTTAATACAATAATCCCCAATTTAATTATTGAAATGCTTTGGTTTGGTTAAAAGTTGAAATATGAAACTAATTTCCGAGTTTGAGGGTAACCTTTAATTAAAGACATTGCATTAATAAAGGATAATTACACGAAGTCATTGTGTTTGTGAGGTAACTCTAAAATATAAACCACCTTTCATTTGATTACAAAAGAACCTTTCCTAAAATCATCGAAGCATATAGTATGGTTGTAAGGAAAGATGTTATATAGGAGTAATTAATAAAATCTGCCGGTCCTCATGAATTGAAATATTACTGGAATCAATCAGTTTCCTCTACTTTTTAATTTAAATCAATGAAGGTCAATTTTAAGGATAAATATTGGTATATTTCAAACAATTTTATACTTTCAGATTATTATTTGTACTTTTGCATATTCATAATGTCAGCTGTTAACATACTAAATATTTTTTTTATAATAATTATTTTTCCCCTAATTTGGCAAATAATTATGATTGAATAGTCGTTAAATTGACTGCTGTTTTATTACATCGCTTCACTACCATCTTTTCAATAATTGTGCATTATCTATAAATACCATTGTTTTTTTCAATTCGAACTTAGTAATTTGAAAATAAAAAATATATTGTGCTATTGAAAGTTTTATAACTTTTTGTTGAAAAAATATTTAATCTTCTTAAACTTTTTAATATTTGATTGAAATATCATTTCAAATAATGTATTTTTGTGATTCATAAAGTTTATATTTGGTATTATTTTTTTTTTAGATTAGTAATTTTAAACTGAATGCATTTTATAATAGTGCATCTTTCTACACTTACATTATTAATATTAAAATACCCTTTTTGATGGAATCATCACTTCTAGTTTTAAACTTTTAAGGATAAAATTATGTTAAAATAGTAGCATCAACTTTTTATTTGAGCTTATTTGCATTTTACGATTTTTTAATCTTTGAAAATTTTATTTCAATTATTATTTTGGTTATACATTTTATTAAAAATGAATAATAATGGAAATTTCAACTTATAGATATATGAGATTTAAGTTAAATAGTAAATATATTATTATTTGTTATTGTACAATTTTGGCAGTCTAAGGAAGCGTTATGTTGTTCTTGTCATTTATAAAATAACTTTATTTAAAAGAATTATATTGAAAGTTAACTCATATAAATAATTTTGTGACAGAAAACAAATATTGTTATTTACTTATAGATAAAAATTTACAATATCCTATACTTCTTTTCTTAATTCATTTCCATCACCTGTTTTATGTATATATTAAGGTACCGTCAAATTAAAATAGTATTACATTAAAAATGATTAGATATTAAGTAAAATGGACTACTTAATTGGTTTGAGGTATATTGGGATACATTGTCAATACTTAAGAATTATCCGATAAATAAATAAATTTTTTAATAACATTAAGCCCAATCTTATAACTAACCTTTTTTTGTTGTGGATCATCTAAATTCATGTTTATATATCTTTATTATATATGAGTCAACAATTGATAGAACTCATAATGAACTGGTTAGATATATGTTTTGAATTATAGGATTGATTTATACATAAACGCCTTTAATCTTTTATTAATCTTCCATGAATTATCATTTATCCTTCCAGTTATAGTAACTATTGAAAATAATAATAGGAGAAATCGGAAGTGATTGGCTTGTTTAATTCTTCTATAATTTGATCTTGTTAATACATTTATTATATTTCATATAAATTTAGTTATGAATTGAAATTAAATTTTAGAATTTTTTCATTCTTCATTTTGTATTTATTTTTAGGCTATCTATAATATATTACTCATTTTTATAATTTAAAATTTCTATCATGTATTATAAATTTCATATTTTATTTATGAGTACTCTTTTTCTGTTTGGATTGGAGAAGAAATATGTATCAGCAATACAATGTTATAGTGGAAGCCAGCTACAAATGATTGAATGTCCAAGTATGTCATGTATCAAACAAACCCTTGGTTTGGATACCGTTCGATACTGTGATGGGACAGGAGTATCTTCAATCTGCCAGACATATCAAATATTTGATTCATGTTCAAATATTCCTAATTTAGGGTATATTTGTTGTTGTTCCTCAGGACTTTGCAACTCAAGCAACGTAAATAAAGGAAATATTTTTATGTCTCTAATCCCATTACTAATTGGATTGATATTTTTTGCATGAAATTAAATATTGTAAATCTTCTATAAACAATTATTATCTAAAGATGGAGTAAAAGAATTTAATTGGTGTTTGTTTGTAATTACTCTGATTTATAATTATTTCTTGTATACTTAAAGATTGTAGACTAAATAAAATTTTAAAATTACTATTGTTGGAGTATGTTTAATAATATGTGTAGATATTGCAAAATTTTGTGTAAAATTTTAAGTAGGAAAACCTTAATTAAAAGTAAATTATTTATTCCAAAACATATCAAAAGCAACCACTTAAAGAATCAAACATTATGATAAAAATAAATACTGTATAATTAAAATGTTTTAAGTTTAAAGGTTTTATGGAACTAATTACAAAAGCAACAGATATAAAATTTAAAAATAATAAGGACTGTATAAATATTTACTAAATCTGCTATAAATATTTCTTAATAAAGAATAATATTAAATATTTTTTTAATTTAATTTCTACCCTTAAAATTTATCTAGATTAAATATTAGTGTCAATAAAATTGCTTTATTTATTTTTTATAACTATTAGAGATTTTTACAAAAAACACATTAATATTATTCAATGGTTTTGTATTTAAAAGTATAATTTTAAAATATTATTCATAAAAAGTGAATTATATTATTTATCACATAAAAGCTGTTCTTAATTTTTTTGTACATATATATTAATTCCTATTTTATAATAATTCAATAATATTTTTTAAAAAATATTGAATTGTAGTGTAATATCTTCAATTACATCAATCTAATTTATAATAAAGCATTTTTATGCTATTCTATTGTAACTATAAAATATTTGAATAATTTTTTTATAAATAAGACATCTTTTTCTCAATATTAAATAACAATAAAGTTATTAATAGAAAAAATGAGGTTCAAATATTGTTATAATATTTATATTAATATTGTCGTAAATTTCTTAATATTTATAAAATAGAGGAGATAAATTTAATAATATATGAGTGAGTTTTTAAAATAATTGATAACAATTGAAGCCATATATTTGTAATAAAAACAACAAAATCCATGCATATACGTTTACATTCAAAAGGTTAAAAGATCGGAAGTAATAAAATAATAATAGCAATGAATTTTTAAGTATTTTTCGTTTGTTTTTATCTAATTTTTCAATCTCTTATATTTTTACTCTATTGCAATGATTTATGCTATTATATAAAAGATTGTACCCCTAATCTTGTATACAATTTATAAACTTTTAAACCATGAAAAATTTCTCTTTATGTATATGTTTCATTTTTTTCCTTTTAAGTTTTTTAATCATACAGGAAAAGAATTTTTTTCAACTATTACTATGGCAAATATATCTGTAATTTATGAAATATAGAATTTAAAAAATGTCAACATTTAATTTAGAAAATTTATATTTTTCTTTTTTTTTGTTTTAAATAGTGTTATTAAAGTATTAATAGATTTTAAAAAACAATTGAAATTTATTTAGAAGGCAACATAAATTATTTTTTAATGATTTTGAGATTTTTAATGCGCTAAATATGGTTTCACTTTCTAATGATACAAAACAATTTAGTAAGAAATATTTTTTTGTAGTACAATTCAAGTAATAATAATAAAAAATATCAAAAGAAATAGCTCACATTACATTAAACACAATAATTATAAAGATATTTTATTTGTATATATTTTTCTTATCTTAACTTAATTTATATTAACATAAATATACGCCATAACACCCAGTTTAAATATTTATAATTGTGTTATAAATCTATTAATAACCCACAATTTTTTAAATTCTTACATCAGTCTATATATAAAATATATCTGTTTATAAATCATACATTTCTTTCATGAAATTTGGTAAGATTTTAATTACTGCACTTAATGGTATCATGTTCAATACATAATAGTTTATATTTTAATTAAAATTTGCCACTCACTTAAAGAAAGTAAGCTTAAAACATTTTACTAACCACCATCATATACTGTATAACATTACTTATTTTAATTGTCTAATTATACTGTTATTTAAAATATATTAAAATAAAATTTTCCAAACATTATTTCTTTGGGAAAATTTTTTCCACGAAACAACAACTATTTCCTTAAATTATAAAATATAATAAATAATAATTTTTTCTCCAAGGGCAGCTATAATATGCTTTCAGTTAAATCATACGATTCATTAAAATTATTAATCACTTGTCTATTTTGAGATATCTCTTTATTGTTTTCACCAACTTAATTTTTAATATTATATTATTAAAAAGCAGAGTTAAGTTGTAATAATAGACATATAATTATTAATTTTTCAAAAATATCTTTGAGAGTTGTCTGGAAGCTATTGTATGTTTGTAAAGATATTTTAATTCTTTCCAATAATATTTAATATTATTGCTATTTTTTATAATTTTTTTATGAAAATACTACGCATTTAGTTAATATATTTATTAAATCAATCTTCTGGGTAAATTGTTTTCATTCTAACACATTTAGTACACTGTGTTTTTTTAGTACTTATCAAGATTAACGTTTTTATAGTTTCATACATAAATTTTAATTTTCTGATGTCATTTATATCTAATATAGTGGAATTAATTTTTAAAAAAACGAAAATTTACTGTTTTTTAATGTATTTTTACAAAATTACTTTATCAATTTATACTTGACTATTTTCGAGATGAAATGTAGAAACCAATTGTAAAATATAATATGAATGATAAAATAGTTTATTTAGCCTTTTTTCTACATAAACCCTATTTTATACTATCTTTTGTTCCATAAATTAAATTAAATTTTTATTCCTTCTTAATATAATATTAATGTGAAAAGATAAAATACAAGATACTTGAAACATTATCTTATTTGCTAATTAAAAATAGTAAATATAATTAAACCTAAATTTGCTTTATAAAATAATAAAAATTACTTGAAGTCTAAACAAAATTTGATAAAAATTTACTTTCTAGTTTTTTAAGAAGTTTTATTTCAGAATAATAAATAACTATTGATATATTATTTTTTCTGACAATTCATGAAATTCATATATACTTTTATTAATTTTTTAGGCATTTTAGTATTTTATATACTACAATGGAATCACTAATTAATGGTTCGAGTATTGGAAATTTTACCGAAATTGAAGATGCTGATGGAATAGATTGCCACTATATTGATCACCATCTTATTAATATCCGTTTCTGGCTGGTATCGGTTGTCGGAACAATTATAGCATTCATTGCTATCATCCTAAACACATTTCTATTTCTATTATTTATAACTAATAAATCACACAGAAATTCACCTTCATTATATTTATTACTGCTTGCATTTTTTGATGTATTTATGGGGGTGTCATATATACTTGTAATGTCCGGTCGTGTTGTTAAAAATTATTATGGTAATTTGTTCCTTCAAAAAATATGGTATGTTTATGAAATATATAAAAAGTTATTTTGCCTTTTAGGATGTCTTATGTTGTCATAATGATGGCAATTTCACATATTGCTATGACAGCATCATCATACCTTATTGTTTTTGCAACTTTGGAAAGGTATATGATAACAATTGGCCATAGTAGTGTGCGTTTTTTGAGAAAGTACCGCAAGATACTTGCAATTTTTATTGTGTTGTTGGGTTTCATTAGCAAAGGAACTATTTTTATTGAATTAAATGTTACAATTAACGAGGAGTGTATTGGGACTTTTAATGAGTATGTTCTTGGGATTGCTGATTTTTTGTATGAAAATCATGCTTATAATACATATTGGAAGTTTTACTACAGAAATATTGTAACAGTTTTACTCCCATTTTTTCTTTTAATGATATTTAATATTGGAATTTTAAATAAACTTAGAAAAAGAGATAAACATATAATAACAGCTTTTTTGTTAAAAGAACAAGAAAGTATAAAGGCAAGAAAAACAAGGATACGTGCAGCAACTAGGACAACAGTTCTTGTGGGGTTGACTTATCTTTTTTCAAATGCATTAAATGTTGTAATTACAATATGGGAACATGTTGATGCCATTGCTTTAACTGAAATGTATGTTATAAAATAATTATTAGTATTATTCTTGAAATTATTTTAGGTACTTTGATTTCTATGTCATCTCCGTAGATTTAGTTTCTGTACTAACTGTTATTGCTTCAGCAATGAGAATTATTATATATGCCTGTAGTCAAACTACAATGAGAAGTGAAATAAAAAGTTTCTGGAGCAACGGATTAAGAAATCTTCATTGTAGTAGTAGAAAAAAAATGAAGACACGTAAGATAGATGCTAATAGTGAAGATTATGATGTCATGGAAATAAAAAGAAATGAAGATGACAAACATATAATTACTTTTTCGAAAATAGAAATTAATATATCAGATCAGAATAAAGAATTTTTAGTTTAATTTTGCCTCCTGCAACTTTGTGTGAGTTTTTAAAGTATGTCATATTTGAAAGTATTAATTTTAAGAAATCTCAGTATTGTTATTTGTTTACATTAAGAACAGAAAATTATAATTTATTGTATTTTTTTAAATTACGTATCATAATTCTAAAGATTAGTATTAAAAAGTTTATATTATAAATTAAATATTTTTAATGATACTGTATGCCTTCCAAATTATCATCCTATCAAACATGCAATTTCAATAATAGTAGTGAGAATAAATTGAGACTAATAATATCAAAAATATATTATTTACTATGAAAGTTATTGGATTCTTGAAAAAAGAAGTAGTGAAATGAAATATTACATATACAAAATTAGTGTTATAATATTAATTTACTTATCAATTTTACTTTTTAATGTTATTGAGTTCAATGGTTTTGTAGAAAACTTTCCTATCTACCACTAAATATAGAATCTTGATATCTGTTGATGGGTTGGCATTGCTAAAGTTGTATATAAGTTTAAGTTCCTGTGCTTCATTGCCAATACCTACTAATGTCTTAATTTCCAAACTTTTCCTCTCACCGATATTTAAACAATTCTTATTATTGCTACTTTTTATTTTGACAAAGGTTTCGCAGACACCATGACTAATGTATCCCTTTTCTGATTTTGTAGGGGTTAACTTCTTTCACTAACATCTTATTTAAACATTCAATTAACTCTCTTGAACCTATATCCAAAGTATCGCCAATTTTCTTGTTAACTGATACCATTGTTTCAACATTATTTTTACCAAATTTTGAAGTTGGCGTCATTTTTACATTCTTGTTCCTGGATGTCCTTGGTGAGCTCTTTGTTAATTGTCTTCTTGATGGTGATTGACTTTTATTATTTATAAAACTCTTTTTATTGTCCAAATATCTCATTACGTTCTCGAGTGATCCTCTATTTTCTATACTAGATTCAAATAGTATGCCTTTTGACTTGGATCACCTTCTTTTTGTTGGTGTTGCTGATAGGATAAATACATACTAGCCCAAATACGACTAGTATGGATATACCCAAAGGTTTTAAATCTAGAATCACCCCAAAAACAAACGCAAGAAAAGTCATGATAAGAAGAAGTACATTTGTGATATTTGCTTCAAATCATGTACTTAAAGTGATGGTTTTATTAAGCACAAGCTTATTCACAATGAAAAAAGAGCTTCTCGTGAAAAATGTGATTCTAGTTTTAAATCAAAAGACTCGTTGTATTTCCATAAGAAACCTTAGTACAAAAAACGTTTTTTTATCACCTACTTTCTTTAATCCATTTGCCATTAATATAATTCATAAAGAATTCTTTTGTGTTGCAAATTCAAACGTATCGCCGACTACAGATGTTGGAAAGGCCAGTTTACGAGAGATCCAAGAACATGTTTCACCTGTTTTTATTTCGAAAATGACATATGAATTGTTTTTGTTCCCTGTAGTTAACTCTAGCAACATTGTAGTTATCCATTTCTAGTGTGAATCAATCTAGTCCAAACCATATTTCCATTACATCTCTTAATTGAACTTCACTTCCATCACATTTTATATTAGTGTTTACCACATAGGTGGAAATCTCTTCAGGCCATTGTAGTATCTCATTATCCGACCCATATGAAGTATTTGCAAATTTCCTGAACATATAGTCAATGCGAACTTTGTTATTTGGAATCCCCTTGCATAACATTGTTAGAGGAAGAGCAGAAAGGAATCTGAATATCACGTTTATAAACAACATATCCGTCAAATATTTGGAGAGCAATTTACTGCATCATATGACGTATTTTTTGGATTGTTCATCTCGAACAACATGTGATGTGATGGCGCTTTCATAGACAGCGAGAGGTGATTTCAATACTGTTTCATGATACAATCAAATAGTCATGATTGATTTTTGTCATGAATTTTTCCATCCATAAATACTAACAAAAATACTATCGCACCCTCTCTTCGTCAACTAACATTAATCTTCTCATAGCGCAGAGAGGGTGAATTTTCCTTTTTAAATTATTAACTTATTATTTAGTTTTTTATATCTCCTTTATTTGTGAAAATAAATTATCAATTTAATCTTTTATTCTGAAACAAATACAAAATTAGAAGCAGGGAAAAATGGTGAAGGTTATAAAGCGACAATAAATTTGTAGGTTACACAAACATTTTGTGAACCATCAAAAGCGTAACATTGATCAGCAAATACACACATTCTTGATTTGAATATTTTCCTCATGATTGTTTCCAGACCAAATTTCTTGCATGAAGATAATGTAGAAAGTCCACTCAGAGATGTTGTTGTGTAGCCTGAATTTGAGGACGATCTGCTAGAACTAATCTATGTTTTGAAATTGCTTCTAGAGTTTTTGGACTTCTTTTTTTGTGCCGACTTTACAACTTGTGTATACCATTTGATAATGTTCGAACACGACTTCTTTTAGCAGAAGAATTATAAGTAAGTTTGAGAGTTTTTAAAGAATCAACAGAATGAGAACTTCTCCTGAAAAACTCATAATTGAAATTAATTTTTGTAGAAAATTCTCTACTTATATACTAATAATAATTAAAATTTAAAACATTTAATATTATTATTTTCAATCAACAATAAAAATTTCCTTATACAAGGTTAATATATCATTAAAAATAAATTTTAAAAGATGATATCTCAATAAAAAGTGAATACCATAATTCGAAAAAGCAAAGGATTATGAATAAAATAATTAAAAAATAACTGCAAAAAATTTTATCTAATTAACAAATTATCTGGTAATCAAGTAAATAGACATGTAAACAAAATATGTAATGTTCTCTACATTTTCACATTAATAGCCTTGTACATTCTTAAGATATAGAATATAATATTACGTTCATTTTGTAGACAAGAAGCGGTTCATTATTTCATATAACTGTCATACAGAAATCTACAAAATGATCGATGAAAAATTCCCCAAAAGTTCGCATATATAATTCTGCTCATTTTTGAACTACGAATTTTGTATCATAATCATTTTGTGGCGAAAATACATACCATTAGAATTTTATAAACTTCATAAAGAAATCTAGATTCTGAGCAGAGTTGTAGACTATCAAATTTATGATACATTTTTTAAATTTCAATTTATGTAACATTTTTATATAACAAAATGTTATGATTGTTGTTAATCATAAAAAAAGCAATTTTTTGTCTACATATTTCAAAGTATCATGAACATAGAACTTCAGCAACTACGTTGAATTTTTAATATAGAAAAAAATCATAATTTTTTTTCGAAATTTTGATGTCATTTAACAATAATATTTTAATGTGGTAATTATAAAAAGTTGTATCAATATTTTGATAGAGTAAATAAAGCTCTACCCAACAGATATAATATTATTAGTTACAATTGATTTTAAAGAAAGTTGTGATTCGTCAAATATCACTATTTCCATACTTTTAATGGTAAAGGAAACTATAAATAGTATGTTTTCTAATATTTATGGCACTGAATAAATTTTTATAATTACTTACACGTGTTAATCAACAGAATATCGCTTTTTTGTTTGAATATTTTTCAAAAACATTAAATACTTTTTTTCATCCAAATTTTTTGAAGAAATATTCTTTTCAATATATTCACCTATTTACTATCATTTTATACTAATTTTTATAATTAATATTCTATAAAACACTTAAACACATCTTTTAAAATTATTATATATTTTATCTAAATTTCATACTCTCTATATTTGAAATACGTACAACTAATAATCAATTATAGGATGATAACGTGAATAGTTTTGCTGGTAAAACATTGTGGATGTTAAAAAATTAAAAAAAATGTCATAATTTCTCTGATTGCTAAAAATATTACGAAAATGGTTACTATTTGACTTATCATAACTTACATCAAATTCATTTATAATTAATGGTATTATATTAATTCAATAGATAATTACTCTATTAGAATAATAAGAGCACATTTCAAAAAATTACCTTACTAAATTTTTATTCTTAAAAAACATCGAAGTTATGACAACATCCATGGTTCTTTTTTCTTTATTTAAACATAGTTTTTAGAATTTTGTATCAATTATATTTTAGAAGTAGATGAAAGAGAATTTGCCTTTTCATAATTAATACAGTCACTACATTACTTTCAATATCACAATGTTACATTAATTTGATATTAAAAAATGGATTAAAATTTTAATAATCCATAACTCCGCCTAGGATGTAGATTTCTTCATGGGACATAAAATAAATAATGGTATTTACTTGTATTTTTGGCTACAAAATGACTAAAATATCACATTTGTATTTCAAGAGTGCTTTAAGTTATTAATATGAATATCTGAAGTCTTATGTGGACCAACTTGTATAATCTTATAAGAAAAGAATTTGATAATAATTTTATTTATTTTACTGTATTTATTATGTTATTATTATCATGACTTAATCTTACTATGAAGGATAAAAATACATGTAAAAATAATTAGTAAGTTAAAAATTATATATATCTATATTCTCATTAAGATGGTCACTAGTTTAATTATATATTTAACTCAAAAAGCAGGTCTGTAAAAATACAGACTAAATTGTTATTTGCTTAAAATGAATTTCAATTAATAAAATGCTTGAATTATTTGATTGATAATGACTTTTTATACTTGATACTTCTTATTTGATGATTCAATTTGTTTTAGATGCAATCACAGAAAAATTTTTCGCATCAAAAATAGGACTGAAAAATTAAAAATTTTCGAATATAATTTCAAAAATAGAACTAAGCATTCAAAAATAGAACTATGCTTTCAAAAATAGAACTATGCTTTCAAAAATAGAACTATGCTTTCAAAAATAGAACTATACTTTCAAAAAAAGAATTATGATTTCAAAAATGGAATTAAGCTTTCAAAAATCACCAAGCATTTATTTTTAATGATTTTAAAAAATAAACTAATTATATTTTCGAAAGATTTTAGGATCAAAATATTAAAGTAAAGAAATTTCGAACAATGGTAACCTTAAAAATTTTGAAAAATAATATTGTTAAAAAGTATAAAATTTCAAAATATTAGTAAATTAAAAATAACATTTTAGACAACTAAATCCAATGCAACTTTATAATTTGGATTTTAAAAATACTGTCAAAACTTTTCTTTGATATCTGATTTTCATATATAAGATAAAAGTAATTTAATACAATAGAAAAGTAAAAATTTTGTCATATTACATTTATAAATTGTTTTACAAATGGCATTTGATTTAAAAATTGTCTATATAATTACTGTTCTTTTTATATCAGTACTACTTTTTTCAATTCACAACTGTTTTGTTCATTCAAGTATAGCTTTTTTTCAATACTACTTTTTAATCAGTACTGTTTTTTTGTGATCAGTACTGTTTTTTTGTGATCAGTACTATTTTTTTTGTTCAGTACTGTTTTTTTTTGTTCAGTACTGTTTTTTGTGTTCAGTACTGTTTTTGAATATTCAATAAAAATTTAATTTTTCAGTCCTATTTTTGATGCGAAAAATTTTTCTGTGATATCTTATACCGATCTTATACATCATTATTAATAAAAATTATAATAACTTAATCAATATGTATCATTTTATATCATTAAAAATTAAATAAAAAATTACTTAATTGCTATTTTTAATTAATTTTCTATATGTGGTGTTAACAACATTTTATAAAATAATAATGAGTAACTTATAATGTTTATATTAAAAGAACTAAAGATACAATAAAGACATGTTATATATAATAGTTATTTTTGGTGTCAAACATCATGTTTGACACAGCACTATGATTAGAAAATATGCTTTTACTCGATCAATTTACAGGATGGACCAAAATATACATCACAGTTTCAATCAAAATCTTTTAATATAAACTATGTAGTGTATAGTAATATCTTTCAATTATGATTTTAAAATACTTTTATCTTCTAATAGTTAGCAACATGATTTATCTATACTAATATAAAAGAATGAATTGTAGAAAATAATATGTAGTTTGAATACAACTGTGATGCATATTTTGGCTCACACTGTATATTTAAAAAAAAATTTTAACCTACTATTTTCAGTAATTTGTTAATAAAATATTTTATAAAGAAAATTTATGCCTTTTTTTTTGTTAATTTCAAAAATAATTCTTCAATTTATTTAAAAAGATTGTGTTTTCGGATAAATATAGTATATTGTAAAGATTATTATGTGTAAAAAAAATATTAATTAAAATGTCTAATGTACCTTATAATAATATTGTAAAATAATAATAAATATACACTAATATCAAAATTTATATTTTTCAATAAAGCGGTTAAAACTTCGTTAAATAAATTACTACGAAAAAATTTTATCATATAAAATTGTCCACAAAAAAGCCTTCTCCCAAAAAAATATTTAGTCAAATCTAATCAAGGGACTTGACACTGATCTAGCATCTTAAATTAGACAAATTGTATATTTTGTAATTAGTTATATATTAGGTTGTTGGATAATTAATGCGGTATTTTTCCATGACATTTTTCTTCTTTTAAAGTTAGTGTTTTCTAAAAATTTTTTCCTAAAAAATAATCTTCACACTTCAATTAGTGAAATGAAAATCGAAAATTGTATGAATATTTGCCATATCACGCTTTAACACTTCGAGAAAGGCTAGAAGATAGCGCAGTAATTTCACGATCTCAACGAACTTTCTTAGCGAAAAAACAATCAACAAAAGTGAAATTGAAAGATGATTTAATTTGAATTACCAAATTTGAACTTCTTAAACCATCTTTCAACTTGCCTTTTGTTGATTATTCCTTTGCAAAAGTTTTGTTGAGATCACAAAATGGCTGATTTTGCATCTTAATCTTTCTTAAAGTGGTAGACTATAATATGGCAAAAATTCACATGAATTTCGATTTGCATTCGAATAATTTAAATGTAAGGATTATTTTTATGGAAAAAAATTTTAAAAAATACTAAATTTAAAAGAAAAAAAACGTCGCGAATAAATGCCGCATTAATTATGCAAGAACCTAATAATTAGGAAAATAAAATACATGGTCTAGTAATAAATTACAGGGTTACTATTTATAGTTTTATTTGTATTTAAAACGAATATTTTCCTTTTTTTCCAGCGTGGAACAAGATATCTATATTTATATGTACTTTAATACATAAAATTTTATTATTATAATTGAAGTTAAATAATTATGTAGTAATTTTGATTTTTATATATACGCGTGGTAAATTTGATGAATAACACTAAATAGCAAATATATATTACTAGTGCTATACTAGAAATCAAACAAAATTTTTAGATTATGTAAATTACATTTAATATGTAACAATTTGTTCCTTAAATACTTCTTTATTATTTTGTATTTTAAAAATATCAATTAAATTGATAAATACATCATAAATATATGTTCAAGAACAATTTATTAATTTTTTATTACTTTTCACATTCTTTATAATAAGAAAAAGTAACTGATAAAATGGTATATCTCTATTGATCAATTATTAATTTCAAATAAATTTTCTTAAATTTTTCAAATTCATAAAAATTATTTAATAAAAAAAAAACTGGTAATTGTAAAGATTTTTTAAAACTTATAGAAGACACAAAAAAATTACTGGAATAGCTATTATTAATTATTATAAAAAACTTAAATGTGTTTATAGTGAGATAATTGTCATTATAAATTATATTTATGAGATAATCAGTGATAAAATAAGTCTTATTTTTAAGGGAACTTTTTGACAAAAATAATGTACAGCAAATATTTAAACAATTTTATTTTGGGTAAAAAAAGAGTTCAAAAATGGATTCAAAAATTTATAAGAATTTAAAATAATGTAGTGTTTTATAAATTTTTTTTATAATTACTTACCTATGTATTTTTAAAGTAAAAAATCTTACATAAGTATTTCTGTAAATCAATTTTTTACAATTAAAAATTGTTATATAAATAAAATTTTAAAGGTACTTTTACAATTAAAGAAAATTAATTAAATTGCTTCGAAAAACGAAGAATTATTTTTAAAGTAACCATAAAACATTTTTTTCTATCCGGATCGTATTTAAAAATGATCGTTTATAACTATGCCTATTTTAGAAAACACATTTAAATAATCATATGTAAATTCCATATTTATTTAACCTTTATATATTCAGTACCCGCAATTGTTTTTGGAAAAAACAAATCATAAAAATATATAATTTATTTAATAGTTGACCCTTTTCAAGTATGATAACAGAAATCATTGGAGAGAAGATATTTGTGTGTTACGCTAAAATTATAATAAACATAATTTGATTTTTAAAATATCTTTATTTCTTTCAAATCATTTATACAAATTTAACTTTTTTTTTAACTATAATGTTTTATTTTTAAATTATATATTCTTGCATAGTTTTAAAAATTATATTTATAATGTCTCAAGTTTTAAGCTATATAAATTATTTACTTTCTAAGTAATGTTTCAATTCTTAAATTCTAATGATAAAAAAATTGTTAAAGATTCACTGAAGTCAAGTTGTGCATTTCAAAAAATGCTTGCAATGTGCTATTATATGTTTTGGCACAAAGTCTTGTCTTTCATAAAAGTTAGGGTAGATTTTCAGAAGAAGATTTTGTGACAATAGTTTTAATATGATATGCAAAATTAAAAAAATATATGTTTTTTATATTTTAAAAATTTAAAATTTCTTTATGGAAGAAACTTTTAGTAATTTTTTTTGCACGTAATTAAATTATTTTACAAATGATATTATTGAAGATAGTGTAGCATTAAATTATAAAACAAACTATTTATAATATAAATGATTTATAGTTAAAATATTTAAAAGTAATTAATTATTTATGACAAATAGGAAAGAAAGTAAACTTTAACTTCTATATTATCGCATTGATTATTATAAAAGAAACGTTATTTTAATTAGACAAATGTTATAATGTTCTTATCAAAATGTATTTTCCATATAAATAGCTTTTTTTACAAATAACTTCTATGTTTTTTCTTTAATAATTAAATAAAGAATTGTTATCATAATATCAGCTGCAATTGTTTAATTTTCTAATATAATTAGGAGTAAAAAATTATCAAATAGTTAAGGCGCTGTTTTTATAATAAACAAAGTGTTAATATAAAAATCAAGATTTGTTTTATTTTCGTCAAAATTTAATGTATAGATAAAAATATGTTAGTAAAAAAAACTTACATGATTGCTTTAGTTTACTTTGAATTTTATTTTTTACTGAACACAACCAATTCTCAGATCATTAGAATGAAGAATACTTATCACAAATTTAAATAAGGTAACACCAAGTAAAATAAAAAAAAAAAGAAATTAAAAAATTCCGTTAGAGTGAAACTTTTTTAAAAATTATAAAATATTATTTTATTACTAGTAAAATATAGTATAAATAAATTAATAAAATACACTATAAAGTAATTATTTATTTTATACAAACAATTTATTAAATAAAAATGATTTTAAATGTTAAAATGATTTCCTCAATTTTTAATAAATTTAATAAGTGATAAAGAGATTGTTAAGAAACAAATAAAAAAAATTTTCCAGTTATTCTTTTAGTACACCTACAATCTTTAATTAAATTTTTTAAACTAGGATCATGACCTTGTAAAATATAATTTCCTATATCATTTATATTATGTTTTTAGAAACAAACCAAGTTTTTGACAAAATTTCTTATAAAATAAATGAATGTAACTAATATATAATTGTATTAATATAACAAATAACCTTTTATTTATTAATCAAAATTTGTAAAATATAAAAAATTAAATAGTAATTCATTTGAAAATTATTTGTATTATACATTTACGTAGTCCATATTTTGATAAGATGATTAGTGAATTGATAAATTGGTCTGCATTTTGTCAAATTTAGTTAGCAAAATAATGATAAAAAAGTTTGTGTCTAGTAATAAAATAATTTTTATGTTAATAAAAAATTGAATTCATGAAAACCAACGCATTGAAGGATATATAGTTTATTGCAAAAAAAGTTTAAGATATTTTGAACTTTAAAAATGTATAAAATTAACATTGTTGGGTGATCACAAATATAAATATTAAAATGTGCATATCCGAGATAAAATATTTGATATTAATCTTTACTTTCAAATTCCATACCTCAAATATTGTAATTTCTTGTATATTTTGTTTAATTAATTATTTTTAATACAACAATGTCAAATAGAACTTTATACACTACAGTCAACTGTGCAGAAACTAAACCAATAAATCAGAATTTGTTTGAATTTACTATAATCTAAGTAAAGCAAGCTAGAAGTTTTTTTATTAAATTCTGAATGAAGACCTATAAGGCTCCTATTAAAATATTAGAAATAAAAAGTAAATATTTTTATTCATAATTCTATTAATAACAAAATAAATCTAAAAAATTGTATAACGTTATAATATTGTTAGCGTAAAGAAGTATTTAATTTTATTCATAATGAATATTATTAAAGTATTCAGAGCTTTTTAAATTCAATACAGTTATAGATTTAAAAGTTTTTTAGGATTGAGTATAAAATTTGTAATGTTCTTAATTCAAATGTCGGATGTGAAAATTATCCAGTAAAAATTCCTACATGTTTATAAAACAAAGAAAAATTTTAAATGTTGTGGATGACAATTTCGTCATCATGACTATTAAAAAGGTCTAGTTTTTCTAATGTAAGTATGTTTTTATGATTTTATATCTATCTTAAAGCTTGAAATCACATTAAAAATTTTTTTTAAGATAAATGGTAAAATCTTAACTTGTGATATAATTATATGTGTTTATATGATTCCTATTTTTCTACAAGAATTTTGAAATTTCTTAATTCTTCAAATTAATGTAACTTTTTTTAAACATAATAATTTTCCATAATATTACATTTATCTAGTAGTCTAAATTTTTTTTTACAACATATTTTAAGATCCGCTATTAGATACTAATTGCAAGTAGTGTTATGAATACTTTTATAATGATAATTTTTAATAATTTTCAAACTAATAATTTTAGGTATTAAAAAATATCCATATTTGTGATAATGAAGAGCAACAAATATTTAATTATACAAAATATTATTAATTAGAAATTGTAGTTTCATATTTGCTTTTAGTTTTTAATGAAAATGATTTAAAAAAAATTATTTCCACTATTAAAAATATAAAGATTGATATTTCGTGACTTTATTAAAAATTAATATCCATAAACTATTCCTAAAATTTGTTGTAGAAAAGAATTTAATCTACTAGATGATTATAATATTATAAAAAGTTATTATATTTAGAAAAAGTTACACTTTTTTAAATGTTTAAGATAATATTGTAAATATTCTTTAGATAATTTAGTTTGTAATCTTTTTGTACAGAATGTACAAAAATGATAAGCAAAGAAATTGAGCATCATAATTTTTTCTATAACTATAAAGTTTTATAATTTTGTTTCCTGTTTGATGGTACACTTGTTTTCTATAATATCTTTTACGATCGTTTTTAAATCATATGTTAAAAAAGTTATAGAGATTAACATGTGTGTTATTTTTCCTATACTTTTTTATAAGAAAAAATAGACATACTTTCTTAATAGGCGATATTTTTTCTATAATATACAGTTATTTTATAGAAAAATTATTATATAAAGTATAAAAAGAAGCATTATTAAAAGTCAATTATAAGTAAAGTTATAGATTTTTTGTAGTAAGCATTTTTATATAATTCATTAGCAATGATAAATTTAGAAATTTTAAAAATAATATAAGTTTGATAATAATTACTAATAAGCAAGTAATAAAATTTTATTAAATGATGTTATCCACTTAATTTAACACATGTAAATGTTAAAATTTTACAATAATAATATTCATATTTTATTTATAATAATCAAATATTGTAATTTAATTACAAGCATTTAAAATTTTGAAGTGTTGTAATGAATAATACTATTTAGCTATTTCTTTTCAATTTTTAATAAATTTCTTAGTAGTTATGAAAATTTATATTAAATTTTTTTCTATTATGAACAAAAACGTATAATGCTTAATACTTTATAAATTTATTTATAATTGATTTATCATGATAAATCCTTATATACTTGATAGAAAAAGAATTTAGATATCAATTAACTACTGTTGGAAAAATTATTAAAATAATAAAAGTTACAATAGTTTTTGCTAGACAAATAGTTATTTTTAATAAAAAGATACATTAAAAAATTATACCTATAAAAATCTCTAAAACTTTATTTAAACTTAAAATACAAAACGATCTTTAAAAGTGTTGTAGAAAATAGGTTAAACAATAAAATATAAATAATATCATAGCATTCTAAAGGTATAAGAAAAGTTATTGATGCTCAATGGAATCGGGTATTTTTTGAAATACCCTTTATGCTGTAACATTTATTTGTACAAATACATTAATTCTTTCATGAATGTAATTTGTTTTATGTTTAAAACCTAATAATATCCTCTAATTTTATTTAAATAAATAAAATAGTGACTTATGAAAGCTTTTTTACTATTTAATTAAATCTATAAAAAATTCCAAATTAAAAATTCCATAACTTTTAAATTTTCTAGAATTAAAAATTATTCATAATTGTAATAATTTAATATATCTAAATTATTTTTAATCATTACTGTTTCTTTTATGTTTATCAACAATTATTGTAGTAATATTTTTTGCATATCTCATATTAAGTTTAATTTAGTTAACAAAATATAATATTAGTAATTTTTATAAAGACAAAATTTATACTGTGTCAATTCGGAGGTGGTATCAGACATAGTACCACCTTTTCAACAAGATTATACAATGAATCAAAAAATAAAAATTATTCATTTTTTTACATTTGTTTTAAAAAATTATTTTAATAAAAAAATGTCACTTTTATCCTTGTTCATCTTTATTTAACGTTATCTATTTAAATATCATCGTGTTATTTTAAGAGTTCTTTAAGAATTTACTATCTGTTTCACGATTACAATGCCAATTAACTTTTTTTAAAGTTGTCTTTCTATAAATATACTTTATCAACTTTTTTAATTTAACTATTGTAAAGATTTTTATTTTAAGCTAAATGTAAAAAAATTTATACCGTAAAATATTAATTATATTTATAATTAAAAACTGTTGTTATAAATATAATTGTGTAATCATAAATAAAATAGCAAACTTGTATCACTTTGACGATAAAATTTTTTTTTCATTTTTAATAGCAAAGTATAAATAAATATCGTATTGATTATGCAAAAGATACGATACACTTTTATAAAGTGTATAGTTTTTATAACAAAGATATATATACGGTCAAAATGAAACACATGTCTTTTTTTATAAATTAGCACATAACTTTTATAATAATATATGCACATTATTTCAAATACTAAAAATAAAAAGAATCTTGACGTTCTTAGAAAATGATTCATCAGGATACATATTTAAAAGCAAATTTTCTAAGAGTAGGCTTCAAGTACTAGAAAAAATTTCATAGTGCTGCTAATTTAATGCTAATCATTTTTTTGTACACAGAAATAAAAAATTTACTAATTTAAGAATGTTATTAAATACAAATACCTAAGTTATGGCATAATTTTATAAAATGATAATTTAATAGACAAATTATGCCATTTTATTAAAATTGATTAAGTGATATTTATAATTTTTTTTATAGAAGTGCTTCCTTTTAACAAATAAACTAGTGTTAAGAATAATAGACAACCTTTTATTAGTATATAAATTACAATGTAAATAAAATTATATTATGAACATATATTATGATTTTCTATAGTATATATAGTTTAATCTTCTCCAATGCCTTCCATGGGCGTTCATATCCATTTTTCAGCAATCTTATGTATATCTAAGGGTTTTGTAAAGTATTGTGAATTAATTTTCATGATACCATTTATAAACTAATATCTTTCATAAATAACTTTGTATTTGCAGTATTTTTTTTTAAAATCTTGAAATTTTAACTTTAATGTAACTAATATGATTGCAAAGAAAAATGTTTTCCTTCTTCTAATGTGTTTTTAATGTTGTATTTATTTAGATGTATAAGAGCTTGTTTAGTTATATGAATACATTTTATGACATTTTGTTCAATGATTAACAGAATATCGTTTTCTTTCAAATAAAAATCGACATTAATACTATTACATATTGTTTTATCAGAGTGTTCTTCACATGACGATTGATCATCAATAATCTTCTGCAAATGGATATGTTCATTGTCTTTTGAATCTTTCCAGTTTCCTACTATTATATAACCTTTTCTGATTTTTTAATATCTTAATATAGCTGTTCTTCTTTTATTCCTAGTTAATATTTTTTTTAAAATAATTATTATAAAAAATTAAATGTTGAATATTTGTGCTGAGAATGATTAATTCATTCTAATCCTTAGTAGTTGGATATTTTGTTATATGTCTAATACATATATAGTTTTTTTTAATACATTACATATATTAATAGTTTGTTTATGTTGTACTTTTTTCTAAAAAATTATCCCACATGCTGTAAATTGCGTGTATGTCCTCGCCTTTTCAGACGTCTAATCGAATAAGAGTATAAAATAACTAATTTTACGTAATAAGTACCATTTGTATTCATCACTATCATGGGTGACGAAGAACTATTAAATTCTCCTCCAAGAGAATTACAAAAGTCTAACTTGAATAATATTAGAATTAATCCGGAGCAACAAAATCAAGAAGCTCTCAATATACCTCTGATCAATGTTGAGGTACAATCAACTGAATCAAAATCAATATCTGAAAGAAACCTATCAGCTGATAATGAAAATTTTGATGGAGGAAAGAAAGAAATTGTCAAAGCACGAACTGAAGGAAAACCATCAGTTGACACCAAAAAAAAGCCAAAGAGACTGTTCTCTTTTGAAGCTCTGGTTAGGGCAATGTACTGTGGTGAGGTGTCAGCTTTGTTGGCAGAGCATTCACTGCAAGGAGTCCCACATCGTGGGATATCGGTTGAACGGTTATGTGTTCCACTTATTGCCCTAATTGGCAATAAAATGATAAAAAGTGGAAAAGTAGTCGACCGAGAAATGGTCGAACTACCAACAGGCCGGCGAATCTTGGCCAGTGTAGGCAAGATAAAAGCCTATGAAACTAGACTGCATGACAGACTGGTTACTACTTTGACAAGTAAAACTTGGGAATCAATTGAATTGAATTCCTTCACAGAGGGTCAACAACCTCTATTCAATAACGTCAGTACTAAAGTACTAACTATCAATTTAAGATCTTCATGTATCAACATGAGGTTTGTGGCATGCAAGTCAGCTGAATTCCTGTGGTGGAATTCAATGCCTGCAGGAAGAGAAATGCTGAAGCATTTTCCAGCATTAAAAGGAGTAGCATACTCCGATTGTAACTTTTTAAAGAAAGTTATAATTTCATCAAGGATCCGAATTTTGATTTGCTTCAATGAAAAATGTAAGTGCAACTTCCGCAACGTTTTCGGGAAACGCAAGAGACCTTACGTTATAACGTGCCCTAATACTTGTCAAGGCGGACCTGCAATGCTGGCTTATGCCGAATTAACTGACATTTGGAGACTTGGTCAATGGACTCAAATTTTTAATTAAAAGATTATTGTCGATTGCACCGGTTATTTTTGTTAACAAATAAAGTTTAAAATTATCATATGCCTTAGTTTCCAATTAAATTTTTTTTACTTATATGTATTATTTTGTTAGAGTAATTGTAAATAATGTCATTTATTGAAAATAATCAAGTGAATTATTTTACGTATACATTGTGCGTAACAACACAATATTGTATTATGTTTTATTAGAAGTTATACATAATAAAAGAATAATTTTTAACCTATTGGTTGTAAATCTTTTTTCTTTATCAGTAAGTCTACCAGTATGAGAACATTTTTAAATGATAAATTTGTCCGCATGAAAACGTTTAATTAACTCGTAAGAATATTAAAAATTTTTCTTAATACTCAAAAACAAAACCAATTATAACGAAGGGTTTATTGAAAACGTTTATTATTATATACTCTTTTCCTTAATCGCTTTTTTTTATATAAAAAACAAAACAAAGGTTTTATTATATTTTAAAATTATACCTAAATATTATCAAAATGATCCAAATTTTAAAAACGAAGGGTATAGCCTAATATTAACGGTTTTGTATAACCTTTAGTTATTATATTCATAAAAAATAAATAATATAAGTAAACCGTTACTTTCGTTGTTTGGGTTATATACAATTTCGTTTTTTACAAGATATGATTTTTCTATAGTTCAATATATTTTTCGTTATTTTTTTAAAAATCCTTTTTATTTCTATCAATGATATTTTTGTTTCTTAAAGAATATTATTAAAACAATAAAAAGCATTGATTTCATTTGCTTTCTTGTACATTTCTAAACATTAGATTATAGTCGAAAAGATATGAAAGATATATTTGGCAAATGGCTGTATTTGATTTTTCTTAAAATTGTGTATAGTTTGTATTTAAAAAGATGTTGTTTTCTATAAACAAAGAAAATATTTATTAAATTTTATATGTATATTGCATTATTTAGTTTCAGTGTAGTATTTTTATTAAAAACACTATGTTATATCTTTAAAAACTTATTTTTACCATGTTAGATCTAAAAAAAGAAAGAAAATGTTGTCAGATAGCATTAGATTTAATTAAAAAAGATGAAAAAATATAAGTATCAGTTATTTTATATGATATTACAAGAAATCGTGTAGTTCAAGAATATAAATCACTTGGTAATGAAATTCAAAGGGTACGGTTTTCAAAATCTGCATATTACTTATTATCTAGAAGTTATGGTAAAAGACATATTAGAATTTTAATAATAAATAACAATAAACGATAAATTATTTTTAATAATATGCGATGTTATTTAAATGCTCCATTAATTTATTTTTCTGAAGCTGAACATACAAATAGAGCTATACAATGTCGGTAAGTTAAAAAAAATTCATTTTTATAAGATCTCCAAGAAATTAGGCTTCCTCAAGATTTCAGACATTAGTATTTTAACCAATTACTGAATAAATTAATTATATCGACTTTGAAGATAGTTTACTTATTATTTAATCATCATCAGAATCATAAGATGATTCTTCTTGGTAAGTTTCACCATTATTATCATATATAGTATTTTGATATTCAAAATTTTGTTTTATATAATTCAATAAAATTGATAGATAGATGTTTATTTAAACTATTAAAAAATACTCTAGTTATATAGTCGATGTTTTAGTAACATATTTTTATTGGTCTTATCGATCTTTAATAACAATAAAATAAATAAGAACAATAATTAGTTAATTACCTTAGAATCTTCTTTAATATCTTCTAAATTCCAACCAGTAAAACTCCTGATTTTTATTTGGTGATTCTATAGTGAATTGATTAGTACGTGTTAAAATAATATAATGACATTATCCACGACTTTCCAGGTTATTTATAGTCCTTTCCAGTCGCAATATCATCCTTTTTCTGTCTCTTTCTTAAACAGAGTTTACTTTTTTAATGACATTCAAAATAAGTAATATATTGAAATTTTTAAGTTTGATAGTAGATTTTAATTATTAGAAATAAATATACAGGGTGGCCCGCCTAAAACTCCCCAGACATTTGCATATACAGGAGTCCCCTCGTATCCGCAGTTTCGTTATCCGCGGTTTGGAAATTACTAGCAACTAGAAAATTATAACATGGGGGAGATACGTGCGATTTTTTTTTGTTATAGCTATCTTAGAATACAAACTTCATTTATGATTAAATTTTTCATTTTTTTTAAAATTAAGGTAACTAAATGATTATCGTTGCCTACAATTGTAAAAAAAAATACATTTTACCTATAGTTTAAAGGTCTCAACACATGAAAAAATAAGAAATACTACGGTTCGCTATTATCCGCGGTAGTCTCAGGAACCAATTTACCGCGGATACGGGGGGACAACTGTGCATCCCTACGCATAGATAAGCTACAAGCATGGTATTATAATTATTTTGTAGCTGAGATATATCCCATCCTAAATCTATTGATAAATCAACAAAATGTGGATTCTAGGTGGAGTTATGGGCTTTTGAAATTTAGGTGCATTTTTCGACTTTCACTAAATGTAACTTTTTAATTTAAAAAGATTTTTTAAAAATTGTTGCAGATTCTGAAAGTACAAAGTCTTTTGTACTAACTCCCAAAATTACGTAAAAATTAATGTCTGGCAATTATGTTAAATTTTTAAATAAAAGTTAAAAATCTTGATTTTTTCCAAAAAATCGATGTTTTTTAAAAATAAAAATTTAATCAGGTAGTTTTTAAAAAGTTTTTATTGATATTCTGATAGAGTAAGCGAAGCTCTATTGAATGACTATAACACTACTAATTTTGATTGCGTTTAAAGAAAGTTATGAATAGTCAAAAATTAACCATTTTTTATAATACTTCTATAATAAAAGAAAATATGTCAATCTTTTTCAAAGTTTCGGGTACAGATTATGTTTTATTTTCAAAAGTATTTATAATATTGTTCTGTTATGATAAATACTTGCTCATATTTTAAAAATACAGGTTATGAGATTATGAGTGAATATACGAAAAATTTAAAAGACACAATATAATTGTTCTTATAAGGTAATATCTATACAAAATAGTATATAATGATAGTAAATGGTGCGAAAATATTGAAAAAATTATTTTTTCTTTAAATTTAAGTGATAATCAATATTTCAGTTCTTTAGACAATGTATGTACAAATAAGTAATAATCCGTTAACTAATATGTATACGTAGTGGTATTATTGCTGTTAGGATATCATAAAGATCGGAAAAAGTATTATTTGTATTTTAATTTTTGAATAAAAGTGTCAAAAAGTCGACATTGGCAAATCATAACTTCTTTCAAAGTCAACTGCTCAGAACGGTCATATACTTATTCGATAGAGCTTTGCTTAATTTATCAGAATATCTATACCACATTTTTAAAAATAACCTGATTAAGATTTTATTTTTAAAAACATCGATTTTTTGACAGAAATCAAGATTTTTTTGTTATTTAAAAATTTAACATAGTTGCCGGACTTCAATTTTTACAAAATTTTGGAAGTTAGTACAAAAGACTTTGTACTTTCAGAATCTGCAACAAATTTTAAAAAGTCTTTTTTAAATAAAAAAGTTAAAATTGATGAAAGTCAAAAAATGCATCTAAATATTGAAGGTCTACAACTCCACCCAGAATCCACATTTCGTTGTAAAATCTATATATTTAGCATCATATATATCTCAGTTACAAAATCAGTATAATACTATATTTGTAGTTTATCTACACGCAGAGCTACATTTGCAAATATCTGAAGAGTCTTTTTCGTGAGCCACCCTGTATAAATAATGTATAGTTTCTTATGATATTTTTATTTTTGGAAAACTGTTATATATGGAAAATTTTTTTTGATGGCATTTTTTATAACATCATTGATAAATTGTTTTATGAGATTTGTCTCTTTCAAAAGTATACTTTTTCTTCTTTATAACTACAAATTTTGAAGAAAATCTGAACTATAATTTTAAAGTTAATTTAAAATTTACTTTTATTTGTTTTTAAATTTAATAATTAGCCATATAAATTGCTATATATACAGGGTGGGCCAAAAGCCATGTCACAGTTGGATGGAACACATTATAAATGTTATAACTTTTTTTGTAGTTGACATATTTAAATGATATTATACGCATTTTGTAGAGGATGATTTATAGAATAATATATCACAAAATCGTTCTCAAGAATGATCTTATCGAAAAGTTGTATTAAATTAAATAAAAATGTTTATATTTTTGCTTTAAAAGTGCATCTTATTATATTTCAATTGATTAAAAAATAAATGCTAGATGCTTAAAATGGTAGTTAAAAACATTTTTCTTCATAAAATGTTTTGTTTTTACAATATTACTTTTTTTCATATATTTTTAATATTTTCCATTGTTGTAACCTCAATAAGAAAGTATTCTACTGAAGAACGAACAAGAATAGTTCGCGATTATTATACCAACAAATGCTCAATTGCTACAACTCAAAGATTATTCAAAACCTATTACAATGTGACCCAAGCTTCGTCAAGACATGCGTTATTAAGTGTTGTAAATCATTTCAAAGAGTTAAATAAAACAATTTAATGAGAGTAATAATTAATGTTTTATAATGAACAAGCTTGTGCAAAAAATTAAATGGTGATCATTTAAAAGATATCATTTTTCATACATAATTGTGTGAAATATTGACTTATTTCGAATTGTATCCATGTGTTTTAAACTTAAAAATAAGTTTAAATTGAAAAAAATTAAGAAATATTTTTTTTAAATGTAAAATATTAAGAAATGAAAAAACTTTTTTTTAAGTTCGTTTTTGAAAACGATTTTGAGATATATTATTCTCCAGCACATCCTCTACAAAATGCGTATAATACCATAAAAATATGTCGCCTACAAAAAAAGTTATAAAGTGTTTTATTGCAACTGTGTCGTGACTTTTGGCCCACCCTGTAGTTTTTTTCAAAAACTTTTATACTTAAAAATGATATTTAATTTTTTTATAGAATTTCTGCAATTACGTCTGGTAAGTTTTTAAAACTCAAAAATTCTAAAATATTACTTAAATTATCAATTTATATTATATTTAAGATTAATTTCTTATAACAATACCGTATTAAAAAAAAGCTAAATTCAAAAAAAAATTATTTTTTATTAACAATTTTGTTTTTTCTGTAAAAACCTCTAAGCACGTATAAAGTTATTACAAGCAGCAACTCCTTTCACTTCTCGTTACTTGGCTGCAGGACTTGTTTTTTTTAAATATTAAGAGTTAAAAAAAAAACTTTTGAATCGTTTGTTTTATAATAACACACTTATAAAATTCTAAGTAACATTTTCGTTTTCTACAATATTATCAATTATTATTAAAAGTTTATTGATTTTTTAAATAATAAAAAATTATAAAACATATTTTATTAAAATTGTTTTATTACAAACCCTCATGATTTTAAACTTATTTGAGATTTTAAATCTGTTAGATAAAAGCAAGTTTAGCTTATCTATTATGATGGCATAATAATAATATAATTTATCAAAAAGCTAGTTATGAAGTGAGACTACAAATATATACATTTTATATATTTAAAATATGAATAATTTCTATATGCATATTATGCAACAAAATCTGAATGATTATTTGCAAATTCTTAATATCAAAATAGAAAATTATAAAAATTTTTACGTTAGACTTCTAATGAAAAATTATCTCGAACATCTAGAATAGAAGAATGGAACATTCGAATATGAAAGATGTGTAAATAATTATTATTATCCTAGAGAGTTTCCTGAAAAACAAACTCTCTACCCCCACATCCTACGGATTTACATGTTTTTAGTTTTCTCTTCAATTGTACTTTAGATATTTTTTTCAGTAGACGTTATTTTCCAGTTAAACGATTCTCAAAACAAACCAGAAGTTTGTTTGACTTCAAGTTCTACTTTCAACTCCGCTAAATACGTGATGAAATTATTTTATTACAGTTAAATGAGGAAGGAAAAAAGAAAACAGGGGGATCGTGACGAGTATAAAAAAGGGGTAATGTAGTAAAAAAGTCACTTTCTTTAAGTCAAGACCTAGTTTGTTTAGAGGGAAAAGAGTGTTGTGGTAATTGGTGTTTAAATGCAATTTTCTAGCTATCAACATTCTTTTTTAACGCATGCTGGTGAAAGGCGGTTTTTATATTTTTCTCTTAATATTTGTCATTGTTTTTGGAGTTTTCGTGCTTCTGGACTGCTAAACGGAAATACTATTCTAGCTACGGTATTTTTTTTTACAATTTCTATTAACTCAACTCTAATATATACTTCCAAAAATATTAGAAAAGTTTGTAACGAATTTCCGTCTTTAAACGATTAAAAACTTTGTTTTTAGAACAGCATATCACTAGTTAGTGACGCGGCAATAAAGCTACTGTCAACATAATTACAGAAGTTAAATGAGGACATTTGTAAGGTCGAAGAAACAAGAAGAAAAACTTTCGAAAATTTTCGGTGGCATAATGGTTATTCAATGTTCCTAGGTGAAGACTATCATCACTGGCTCTTATAGGTGGAATTGGCTTCATAATCAAATCCAAACTAGAAAAATATATTTCATTTTTAGTTTTCAACTTTATAATTGCAGTTATGAGGTTAAATATCAATTACAAAATAGTTTTATGTATAGGCAGTTATCATCCAACGACTATTGTAAAGATAATATATACTAGTCTTTTCTTGACGACCTTTCAAAAAAATGCAGACATATATCTATGATTATCTATTCATTGGTGCTGATATGAATTGTCATTTACCAATGTGCAAAGTTTACAAAAAATACCCATTTTATTATCATCCCGAATATAATCATAAAGGTAATTTGCTGGATACTTGGACTAACTCTAGTGAACTCGTTTGTGCTAATTCTCTATATAGGAAAAGGAGAGGTTAAAGATAGACTTGGGAAAGCTCTTATGCTTTAACTACAAATAAAGATGTTTTAGATAGAATTGAGATCTCAAAGCATAGAACTGAGATTGACTTCTTCTTTATCTCTGATAAAAGATTGCTTAGAAATTGCGTAGTTTGGTCTATGACTCAATTTTTAAATACCTCTGACCACTGCTCTATATATATTAAACTAAAAGACGACTGGTTATCTTCCCAAAAATTTCATAAATGTAAGAAAAATGCTATCTTGTTTAATAGGAAAAAATTAAACGTTGATAAGTATAGAAATATAATTCAATCTATTGATTGGTCCTATAAAAGAAGTAATATTGATAAATATTATGAAACTCTTTGTATAAGACTAACTGAATCATATAATAAATGCCAACAATTAGAACCTAAGAAATCATCTCTTTTCACAGAAAACCAAATGGTGTCTAAACGAACGCAACCATATTCGATGAATGCTAGAGAGAGTGATGCCATTTTGACATTTCGTGAGATCATTACATTACGCACATATTTTAATTTTTGTGATATCAAGAAAAATGAAATTTCACTAAACAAATATTTAATAATGCTATGTTCATTAAGGTTAATATTTATGCTAACAAATTAAATAATTACATTCACTTATTTATAGTTTATCATTATTATGTTTATTAATTATAAATAACAAATTTTTTTATGTTGGAATTGAATGATTTTTAAGAAAAATTTTAGAAAATAAACAAGCAGCAACTCGTTGCTTTTGTCGCTACTTGCCTGTAGAGCTTCTGTCTTGCTTCTTAATCAGCAATTTCATTACTTTTGTCTCTATTTAAGCACGTTATTTGTTTTTCTTTCAAATATAGAAAAATATACTAAAAAATTTGAAAATCTTTTGTTTTTTAATAATGCGGTTGTAAAATCTTACGTAATATATCCTGTTTATCATATTTTGTAGTTTTAATAATTACTCTTAAAATATTACATAAGTTTTAGAATGTTTAAAATTTACCAACTTTTTTTAAAATTGCCTTATTATATATTTTCATAATTTTAAAATCGTTTGATATTTAAATAACTTTTTTCAAATTTTTATTAATGAAATAGGAAAATAAATAAAATACATACATTAAGCTTTTAATTAGTATAAAATTCAGGGTTTGATTAAATTAATATGATAAAAATTTAAAATACAAATTAATTTTAGGTTTTGTTAATTTTTTTAAGCATTAATAATATTTTATGTCAGAAAGTTTTAAGTCTAATTTAATTTTATTTAATATTAAGATACCAACAGTATAAGAACAGGGGTTCCCTTCGGGACAGTCCCCCTCAAAAAGGATTATGGGTACAAAATCATAAAGTGACATATATCTATACCAAAAAGAAATAAGGAAAAAAATTTTGTCTTTAACATAACTCTCTTCAAATTTAACCGATTTTAACGAGTAAGTAGCCAAAAGATGTGTTTTTTTCTAACTTAGGGGGCAAAATGGGTCTTAAATGTTTTGGGCTATAATTGGCCAAGTTAATTTTAAAAAACACCCTTTTTTAGGGCCTTTTTTACATAGTTTTGTTACACGACTAACTCTCTTCAAAGTTAACGAAATAAATTGCTTTATATCTCATTCGAAAGGTAAAATTCTGGAATAGTTCGCAAGCTTAGTGATATTAAATTTGATTTATAATTGGCCGAGTTATGGCCCAAAGAGTGGTGACCATTTTGAAAAAACATCTTAAAAGTTAAATAATCATAATTTAGTTATAATTTGATGGAAACAAATAAAGTAATACAGTTTTTATAGATCTATGTATAACTTAAAAAACAATGGTCTAAGGAAGTTTATAGCTCAACTACGTAAGAAGTTATATTAATTTGAATATTGATTTTTTCGCCTTTTTTCCATTTTTATTGTAAAAATCAATTTTGTTCCTGACATAACTCTTTTCAAACTTAATTAATTGTTATAGTCAAATAGTCGTTTGATGTATTTTTTCTTAACTTAGGGGGGAAAATAGATCTCAAAACGTTTGGTTCATAACTGGCCAACTTATTTTTAAAAAACATCACTTTTTTGAACACGTTTTTGCATAGTTTTGTTCCAGAAATAACTCTTTTTAAAGTTAATGAAATTTTATGATTTATTACTCATTTAAAAGGTACAAGTCAGGAATAAGGGGGAAACACAACAGCATTAAAATTGATAGAGAATTGGCCAAGTTATGGGTCAATAATTGATGACTATTTTGTTAGTGAAAATTAAAAAATTAAATAGTTATTACTTTAAAGAAACTTATAAAAATAAAATAGACAAGATTTTAATTAAATAGATCTAGGTCTAACTTAAAAAATGAAACTATTGCGAAGTTTATAGCTTATCTACAAAACGATTTATGCTAATTTTAGTGTCATTTTTCTTGCTTTTTTCTATTTTTTTTGCAAAAATCAATTTTGTTCCAGACATAACTCTTTTTAAACTTGATCAAATTTTACGACTAAACATTTAATAAATGTATTTTTTTCCAACTTAGGGGGAAAAATGTGTCTTAAAACATTTGGTTCATAATTGACTAAGTTATGTTTAAAAAACACCACTTTTTCGACACATTTTTGTATATTTTTTTACCAGAAATAACTCTTTCCAAAGTTGGTGAAATTTTATGGTTTATGACGCATTTGAAAAGTAAATTTAGAAATAAGGAGAAAAGTAAATACTTAAAAGATTAATAAAAAATGAATCAAGTAATGGATCAAAAGATGATCATTTTTTTAGTAAAAATTAAAATTTTCTAAAATTATAATTTTATTCAAAGTTGTTAAAGAAAATAAAGCTAAATTTAGTACGTAGAACAAAGTCTTGCATAAAATATGAAAACTATAGCAACGTTTGTAGCTTAAAAACGAAAGAAGTTATTTTAGGTATTAATTTTTTTGTTTTTTCATCTATATATTTGTAAAATTAAGGTAGATATGTAGTTAATAAAGCAATGATATTAAATTATTTATACTAATTTAAATAATATAATAGAAAGTCACTTAAATTAATACTTGGAATGATTCAAATGTTCATTTTTATCCACTTTTTGGATATAAATAAAATTCTTTGTGTTTGGTAAATTTTTATTTAACTAAACAGTTTCAATAAATGTAAACGTTGTAAAATGATTTTCAGACTCAGAAATATTTCATATGTCATAACAATGTATTTTCGACTATCTTTTTTTTCCAGAAATGTATAATTTAATGAAACAATTTTTTTATATGCATACGTGCATTGAAAATTTAGTATAAAAATGCTTTTATAAAAAATATGCTTCGCAGACCAACCCTAATTTGCCGAAGGCGGATTTAAGGCTGATTTTATAAAATTAAAAGAAGTATGTTATTTTTTCTAATTTTTCAACATCGTTAAAAATTCTTTATTAATAGTATATGAAATATTATTGCATTTCCTATTGTTAACTGTTCATATTTAGAGCATAAATCCAAATAAGAACAAGTTCGAAAATACGATATTTTTGAAATATGCGTAAAAATGCTTTTATAGGATAATAATAGTATAAAACAGTATGAAATACAAATAAATAATAAAAAATTAAAGATTTTTCAAAATATCTAAGTAATGAAAATTATTGAAATTTTTTATCAATATATAAACAAATAAGCAATATTTTGTAAATTATCATACTTTTTGATAATAATATTATTATTTAATATCAAATACAATGAAAAAAATAATGTTTGTAACTTAATTTTTTACCAAAAGTACAAAATTAACAATTTTGGTAAATCATAAATTTTGCTATTCTAGTTTGATTTTAATGACATTATACTCATTCGATAGATCATCGTTTACTCTATTAGAATAATGATACCACATTTGCTATAATCTTTTCAACAAACTGTAATTTAAAAAAACCACAAATTTTTTCCAAAAATCAAGGTGTTTTGTTTTAATTAAAAATAAAATAATGTTAATGAAGTTTAATATATATGATATGGCAGATTGTAATACAAAAGTAATTAAGCTTTCGACCTGTAAAAGAATTATCTCAATGTCTTTTTATTAAAAAAAGCTATCTGCACAAATAGAGCAAAAACACTTTTTTTAAATATCCATAAGTCCTGATGAAACCATAATTATTTAATGAGACAAAAAATAATAAATATTACTTCACTAAACTACTAAGTCACAAAATTTCACGCCTTTATCTCAGGAAGGAAAAAATTACTAACGTTCGCAAGTGGAGAGTTACTTTTGAGACACCCTGTATATTTATCTTATATTGTATTCTTATCATTTCATCCAGGCAACGGCAATAAATTAAATTCTACTTATATCATAAAAATATGTTGACATTGAAAAAAGTTATACACATTTTAATTTTTATGACAAATCTGGAGACATTTTGTACTTAAACAATTATTTATTTAAAAGTTTTTGTTTACAAAAAATGCTTATTTAAATATATTTATTTTTATATTAAATTTTTGACGTAATTAATATGACTAATTACATTAGAAATAAATAAAGGTGAGTATATTAAATGTACTTCTATTTAAAATTATATTATATTTATTACAATTTTGTTTAAAGATTTTTTGATTTATCATCGTTAACTTCTTCATAAGAAATATTTAAATAATTATATTTGCTATTACCATTAAAAACTACAAATACTTCACTAGACAATGCAGGAAGTTCAACACTTGAACTATTTTTACATAGATAGACACCTTTTGCGCCTTTATCTTCACGAACTAAAACTTCTAGATATAAATTACTATTCTCGCATTGGCTATTTTCATATTCTAATTTTTCAACTGTAACTTTTACTTTTTTTCCGTTATTCTTTGATTTTATTTTATAATGGCAACTTCCACTAATACCTGTTATTTCTAAATTACTCTTTTTTTCTTCTGCCACCAAATTTTGTTGTGAAGGGCATTGGGTACTAGTGTTAGGTACAAAATCTGTACATTTTTCACCTGTCAAATATTCTGGACATTTGCATTTTTTTTGAAATTCAGAAGTAGGAGGATGATATCCACCGTATTCACAGTTGATAGTTGTTGAAACACTATCACAATAATAGTAAAACATATGTTTATAGTCATTATGGCGAAAAACTTTACCGTTACCAAAAGAAGGTTGATATGCTTTATATAAATTAACAGTATAAGTTTGTTTTCCATTCCCTACACTTCCAAAGTAAGGATTAAAGAACATTGGAGATCCAAAATCAAATTCTGTATCTTTTAAATATGTTATGTCATCTTTTTTTGTTTGTTTGTAATATTTTTCAAATTCTGGCTTGATATGACTGCTATTAACAGTTACATCACTATCTCTATCATGACGTCCAACTTCTGGGATTATATTTAGAGCCTGACCTATGTAAAAAGATAAGTTTTTATAATTATCATACACATCCTTTTTTAAATACACGGTTGTTGGATTTTGTGGATCTACAGATAATTTTATTTCATTTTCTTTCTCCGTTACTTCGAAGTTAATACCTATATCTTCTTTAACTGGGCCTTCTTTTTTTTCTTTAAAATTCAAACAAGTAAATCTATTTATTTGACGAAATATTCTTCTTAATATGTCACTTGACATACCGTTTTGATAATAGTAGGTAGCCTCTCCAGATTTTTTGTGATATGGTGGAGTTTTTGTTGGAGAAGACGCACTTTGAATATTTTTTTCACTAGCTTCTTGTGCCGACTAAAAGATATATTACATTTAACATAAAAACTTACACATAGCATTATGTATAGTGAAACTAAGGAAAATACAAAAGAAATCTTCATTATTAAATTATAAGAGAAAAAACTATTTTGATAAAACGTGAAAAACTTGGAGATTAAATACAATTTTTTGACAATAAAGATCTTATTAATCAAATAGTATTAAAGTTTATTTATTAATCAATCAAAATTTCTAATTAATTTACTGCAATATAAGTTTAAAAATGATATAATTAACATAAAATTTGTTTAATAAAATAAATATTGACAATATATTTTATAGTAAATATTTCAAAATTTGCAAGAATATTAAATAATTGTTTAGTAATAATACCAAAAATTATCTTTTGAAAAGTATTGTAGTAAAGTAAATCTATCAAAGTAATTTTTTGTTTTTTAATATTTACTACGTCAATGCTTATAACATTATATTATTAATATAAAAAATTTATGATTTTGTAAAAAACCTGTGCCTAAAGTAATTATACATAAAATTCTTTTCAGCTAAATTAAAATTTCCTTTTAGACACCCTTAAATGTGGAAATAAAATATTTTTTTAATAAATTAATAATCTATATATTTTCAAAAAAATTAGTCAATGCCCACAGATTTGGTTTTATAAATATTAAAATTTTTTAAAGCTTTAAAAATTAAAAATAAATTTTATTTTTTTAAATACATATTCTTATTTTAAATTAACATTAAAAATATATAAAATAAAAATTTTTTTTGAAAAATTTAAAATACGTGTTTCAGAATAAAAGATTAAATTGGTAGTTTATTTTCACAAATAAGGAAGATATAAAAAACTAAGTAATAAGTTAATAATTTAAAAAGGAAAACTCACCCTCTCTGAACTATGAGGAGGTTAATGTTAGTTGACTAAGAGAGGGTGCCATAGTATTTTTGTTATTATTTACAGATGGAAAAATTCATGACAAACAATCAATCATGACTATTTGATTGTATCATGAAACAATACGTTTCTTGAAAAACTCGAACAAGGTGGGACAAGCATAAAACTAATACCCACATTTTAGATTCTTAAACAATACCCCTAGGTGACGTATTACCACATATAAAATATTAGCTTCATATCTCTACTCTTCGCGTTTTTATGGCTTCAGAAACTTTCCGACCATGATTGCGTATCTCGAAAACTACTTTATGAAACTATAACAATATCTATATTAATCTTCACCATTTTTTAAGTACTTTTCAAGTACCAAGATAAATTTCAAAAAATCTTACTTATAAGTATATTTTGTGACAGAAAATTATAAAAAATGAAAAATTTCAATCTGGAAAACATTGAATTCAAATTTAGCGTGTCTGAAAACCTATATATACGTTTTCAAATTATTCAAAAAGTACTGAGAAAAAAGTTTTACGTGAAAAATTTTGAACATAATTTTCAAAATCAACAAAATTCATTTTAATAGCAAAATTATAAACATATTTTGCTTTTTATCAGTTAAAATTACATTTTATTTCTTCATACATTTTTTTCTACATTTTGGTCAACTTAAAAAATGCTGAAGAAGCTCTGAAATGCTCAGACAAGCAAAAATCTTGGCACTTTTTTTTTATACTTAAATTTTGCATTTTTATGATATATTATCACAAAAATATCTTTAGTCGAATAAACTTCCACTGTATGTATATATGGTTTTGAAACCTTTTGAACAATTGCGCTTTCTAAAAATAATTGTATAAAGTTATAACAATATCATTCTCTACTATTTTTAAGCCTTTTAAATACATTAAATTAAATTTTTAAAATTCATACTTTAACGTTCAATTTACCCAAGAGTATAGAGAAAAAAAAATCCGAATTTTAAAAATATTAAATTCGAATTTTACATAACCGAAAACGAATATATATGCTCTTGGTTTATTAAATTGTGTCGAGGAAAAAAATTCTGCATGACAATATAGTAACATTTATTATTAGTCAAAATTGTTATTGTATTTTTACAATAATATCATTAATTAGTTCAGAATAAGACTTATAATTAGTATTAATCACTAATAATTAAATTTTTTTTATACAAAATTAATATTCTGAAGATAGTGTGTCTTGTAAACTTTTTCTATTGTTTTAGCAAATATGGTTTAATTTTTGATATTTTGCTTATTTGGTAGTTTAACTTCTTTTTTGCAAAATAATTTAGGAATGTTTTTAAAACTCAAGTTTTAATGAAGGTTAAAAAAATTCTATTATTGTCGATCAAGATGTATATTTTCATTCATAAAATATAGAATTTTATTGTTATGAACAATCACAACGCTTTTAATATCTTAAAACTTTTATGAAATTACTGTCATTAAAGAAATCAATATGATTTCTATATCGTATTTCATCGTATATTGTTAGAAGCCAACTATATAAATCTTGAAAAACATTTTTCATTTCCGTTTATAATAAAAAAGTAAAGAATAACTATGCATAATTGTAAAAAATTTTTACAATGAACAGGAAATAAACCACTAAATAATACTAATTAATTAATAGTATTTTACAAGATTTAACGCTTACTTCTCTTTATTGTGGAAGATAGCTAAATTTTTAAATTTCTATATTTAAAACACAAAGAAGACTAAACATACGTATTCGATGAAAACATTTTATATCAAAAAAGCAGATTATAAAATAGCATCTTATATTATGAGGTTTTACCTATTTTAAGAAGTACATTCTACATCATTTTGCATACAAATTTTACGTCTGCACTATTATATATTGAAACAATCGGTAGAAATTATATTCATCAAAATGAGATAAAATGTAGTATGTTATCAATCTTATTTTTATATGATATCACGTTTTAATATCGATTGTGATAAACAGTATTTTAAAGATGGTAAGATAAACTGTAATACTTTCATTTTGTGTATTTTGTTATCAAATTTAGAAAATAAAAAATCATGGTAAGAGCACCCATAATTATATCTAAGGTTAACTTCTAATAATGAGTCTTAAAAGATATTATAAAAAGAAGTTAAGCTATTAAATGATTCATATTATTATTTTAAAGTATTAAATTTATACTCAAGTATTTTAACTATTTCCACGACAGCAATGTTTTAAAATTTTTACCGACGTTAATATAAATCTTTTAAACTTGACTTTTAATGACAATCTTCAAATATTTTATATAAAAGAAGTTAAATTATCAAATAAGCAAAATATCCAAAATTAAGCTATTTATATTCAAATAATCAAAATATTCTACAGGACACATTGTATTCATAATAGTAGTTTTGTATTGATCAAAAATAACTCTTGGTAGTTAATATTAATTACAAGTCTTCTTCTTGTCTAATTAATAATATTACTATGAAATACAATGACAATTTGACTCATAATAAATTTTACTATATTATCATGCAGAACTTTTTTCCTCGACACAACCTCAATAAGTCAAAAACATACGCATTCACTTTCAATCATGTTGAATTCGAGTTTAGTGTTTTCAAGATTAGAATTATTTCCGTCTTCTATAGTTTTGCGTTAGAAATAAACATAAAATTAAGAATTTCAATAATTATTATTAAAGATTAACTATTATCTTTAAAACTGATAAAAAAATATTGTTATAAATTCACATAAACTCATTATTGAGATGCGCGATTATGGGCAACCAATTTCAAAATTAATGCATATGTAAAGAATAAATTTTTTGCAATAAAAATTTCTGTGATATACTAAAAAGATGCATTATTTAAAGACAATAAAGTAAGTATCTAAATTTTTGTTTACTTTATTTATCCGAAGTTTACAAATATTTTTTTCAAATTATATATAAAGCGAAAAATGTAATGTTTGATAAAAAAAAATATAATTTTGAGTGTTAAAAATAAAATATAAACATGTATTTGTTAGTAAAATGAATTTTGTTGATTTTGAAAATTATGTTCAAAATTTTTCACGTAAAACTTTTTTCTCAGTACTTTTTGAATAATTTGAAAACGTATATATAGGTTTTCAGACACGCTAAATTTGAATTCAATGTTTTCCAGATTGAAATTTTTCATTTTTTATAATTTTCTGTCACAAAATATACTTATAAGTAAGATTTTTTGAAATTTATCTTGGTACTTGAAAAGTACTTAAAAAATGGTGAAGATTAATATAGATATTGTTATAGTTTCATAAAGTAGTTTTCGAGATACGCAATCATGGTCGGAAAGTTTCTGAAGCCATAAAAACGCGAAGAGTAGAGATATGAAGCTAATATTTTATATGTGGTAATACGTCACCTAGGGGTATTGTTTAAGAATCTAAAATGTGGGTATTAGTTTTATGCTTGTCCCACCTTGTTCGAGTTTTTCAAGAAACGTATTGTTTCATGATACAATCAAATAGTCATGATTGATTGTTTGTCATGAATTTTTCCATCTGTAAATAATAACAAAAATACTATGGCACCCTCTCTTAGTCAACTAACATTAACCTCCTCATAGTTCAGAGAGGGTGAGTTTTCCTTTTTAAATTATTAACTTATTACTTAGTTTTTTATATCTTCCTTATTTGTGAAAATAAACTACCAATTTAATCTTTTATTCTGAAACACGTATTTTAAATTTTTCAAAAAAAATTTTTATTTTATATATTTTTAATGTTAATTTAAAATAAGAATATGTATTTAAAAAAATAAAATTTATTTTTAATTTTTAAAGCTTTAAAAAATTTTAATATTTATAAAACCAAATCTGTGGGCATTGACTAATTTTTTTGAAAATATATAGATTATTAATTTATTAAAAAAATATTTTATTTCCACATTTAAGGGTGTCTAAAAGGAAATTTTAATTTAGCTGAAAAGAATTTTATGTATAATTACTTTAGGCACAGGTTTTTTACAAAATCATAAATTTTTTATATTAATAATATAATGTTATAAGCATTGACGTAGTAAATATTAAAAAACAAAAAATTACTTTGATAGATTTACTTTACTACAATACTTTTCAAAAGATAATTTTTGGTATTATTACTAAACAATTATTTAATATTCTTGCAAATTTTGAAATATTTACTATAAAATATATTGTCAATATTTATTTTATTAAACAAATTTTATGTTAATTATATCATTTTTAAACTTATATTGCAGTAAATTAATTAGAAATTTTGATTGATTAATAAATAAACTTTAATACTATTTGATTAATAAGATCTTTATTGTCAAAAAATTGTATTTAATCTCCAAGTTTTTCACGTTTTATCAAAATAGTTTTTTCTCTTATAATTTAATAATGAAGATTTCTTTTGTATTTTCCTTAGTTTCACTATACATAATGCTATGTGTAAGTTTTTATGTTAAATGTAATATATCTTTTAGTCGGCACAAGAAGCTAGTGAAAAAAATATTCAAAGTGCGTCTTCTCCAACAAAAACTCCACCATATCACAAAAAATCTGGAGAGGCTACCTACTATTATCAAAACGGTATGTCAAGTGACATATTAAGAAGAATATTTCGTCAAATAAATAGATTTACTTGTTTGAATTTTAAAGAAAAAAAAGAAGGCCCAGTTAAAGAAGATATAGGTATTAACTTCGAAGTAACGGAGAAAGAAAATGAAATAAAATTATCTGTAGATCCACAAAATCCAACAACCGTGTATTTAAAAAAGGATGTGTATGATAATTATAAAAACTTATCTTTTTACATAGGTCAGGCTCTAAATATAATCCCAGAAGTTGGACGTCATGATAGAGATAGTGATGTAACTGTTAATAGCAGTCATATCAAGCCAGAATTTGAAAAATATTACAAACAAACAAAAAAAGATGACATAACATATTTAAAAGATACAGAATTTGATTTTGGATCTCCAATGTTCTTTAATCCTTACTTTGGAAGTGTAGGGAATGGAAAACAAACTTATACTGTTAATTTATATAAAGCATATCAACCTTCTTTTGGTAACGGTAAAGTTTTTCGCCATAATGACTATAAACATATGTTTTACTATTATTGTGATAGTGTTTCAACAACTATCAACTGTGAATACGGTGGATATCATCCTCCTACTTCTGAATTTCAAAAAAAATGCAAATGTCCAGAATATTTGACAGGTGAAAAATGTACAGATTTTGTACCTAACACTAGTACCCAATGCCCTTCACAACAAAATTTGGTGGCAGAAGAAAAAAAGAGTAATTTAGAAATAACAGGTATTAGTGGAAGTTGCCATTATAAAATAAAATCAAAGAATAACGGAAAAAAAGTAAAAGTTACAGTTGAAAAATTAGAATATGAAAATAGCCAATGCGAGAATAGTAATTTATATCTAGAAGTTTTAGTTCGTGAAGATAAAGGCGCAAAAGGTGTCTATCTATGTAAAAATAGTTCAAGTGTTGAACTTCCTGCATTGTCTAGTGAAGTATTTGTAGTTTTTAATGGTAATAGCAAATATAATTATTTAAATATTTCTTATGAAGAAGTTAACGATGATAAATCAAAAAATCTTTAAACAAAATTGTAATAAATATAATATAATTTTAAATAGAAGTACATTTAATATACTCACCTTTATTTATTTCTAATGTAATTAGTCATATTAATTACGTCAAAAATTTAATATAAAAATAAATATATTTAAATAAGCATTTTTTGTAAACAAAAACTTTTAAATAAATAATTGTTTAAGTACAAAATGTCTCCAGATTTGTCATAAAAATTAAAATGTGTATAACTTTTTTCAATGTCAACATATTTTTATGATATAAGTAGAATTTAATTTATTGCCGTTGCCTGGATGAAATGATAAGAATACAATATAAGATAAATATACAGGGTGTCTCAAAAGTAACTCTCCACTTGCGAACGTTAGTAATTTTTTCCTTCCTGAGATAAAGGCGTGAAATTTTGTGACTTAGTAGTTTAGTGAAGTAATATTTATTATTTTTTGTCTCATTAAATAATTATGGTTTCATCAGGACTTATGGATATTTAAAAAAAGTGTTTTTGCTCTATTTGTGCAGATAGCTTTTTTTAATAAAAAGACATTGAGATAATTCTTTTACAGGTCGAAAGCTTAATTACTTTTGTATTACAATCTGCCATATCATATATATTAAACTTCATTAACATTATTTTATTTTTAATTAAAACAAAACACCTTGATTTTTGGAAAAAATTTGTGGTTTTTTTAAATTACAGTTTGTTGAAAAGATTATAGCAAATGTGGTATCATTATTCTAATAGAGTAAACGATGATCTATCGAATGAGTATAATGTCATTAAAATCAAACTAGAATAGCAAAATTTATGATTTACCAAAATTGTTAATTTTGTACTTTTGGTAAAAAATTAAGTTACAAACATTATTTTTTTCATTGTATTTGATATTAAATAATAATATTATTATCAAAAAGTATGATAATTTACAAAATATTGCTTATTTGTTTATATATTGATAAAAAATTTCAATAATTTTCATTACTTAGATATTTTGAAAAATCTTTAATTTTTTATTATTTATTTGTATTTCATACTGTTTTATACTATTATTATCCTATAAAAGCATTTTTACGCATATTTCAAAAATATCGTATTTTCGAACTTGTTCTTATTTGGATTTATGCTCTAAATATGAACAGTTAACAATAGGAAATGCAATAATATTTCATATACTATTAATAAAGAATTTTTAACGATGTTGAAAAATTAGAAAAAATAACATACTTCTTTTAATTTTATAAAATCAGCCTTAAATCCGCCTTCGGCAAATTAGGGTTGGTCTGCGAAGCATATTTTTTATAAAAGCATTTTTATACTAAATTTTCAATGCACGTATGCATATAAAAAAATTGTTTCATTAAATTATACATTTCTGGAAAAAAAAGATAGTCGAAAATACATTGTTATGACATATGAAATATTTCTGAGTCTGAAAATCATTTTACAACGTTTACATTTATTGAAACTGTTTAGTTAAATAAAAATTTACCAAACACAAAGAATTTTATTTATATCCAAAAAGTGGATAAAAATGAACATTTGAATCATTCCAAGTATTAATTTAAGTGACTTTCTATTATATTATTTAAATTAGTATAAATAATTTAATATCATTGCTTTATTAACTACATATCTACCTTAATTTTACAAATATATAGATGAAAAAACAAAAAAATTAATACCTAAAATAACTTCTTTCGTTTTTAAGCTACAAACGTTGCTATAGTTTTCATATTTTATGCAAGACTTTGTTCTACGTACTAAATTTAGCTTTATTTTCTTTAACAACTTTGAATAAAATTATAATTTTAGAAAATTTTAATTTTTACTAAAAAAATGATCATCTTTTGATCCATTACTTGATTCATTTTTTATTAATCTTTTAAGTATTTACTTTTCTCCTTATTTCTAAATTTACTTTTCAAATGCGTCATAAACCATAAAATTTCACCAACTTTGGAAAGAGTTATTTCTGGTAAAAAAATATACAAAAATGTGTCGAAAAAGTGGTGTTTTTTAAACATAACTTAGTCAATTATGAACCAAATGTTTTAAGACACATTTTTCCCCCTAAGTTGGAAAAAAATACATTTATTAAATGTTTAGTCGTAAAATTTGATCAAGTTTGAAAAGGGTTATGTCTGGAACAAAATTGATTTTTCAAAAAAAAACAGAAAAATGCAAGAAAAAATACACTAACATTGGCATAAATCGTTTTGTAGATAAGCTATAAACTTTTGCAATAGTTTCATTTTCACAGTTAGATCTAGATCTATTTAAAAAATTATGTTTACTTTATTTTGTCAAGTTTCCATTATGTCATAACTATTTAAATTTTTCATTTTCATTAAAAAGATGGTCATCATTTATTGACCCATAACTTCGCCAATTGTTTATCAATTCTTATGCTGTTATTTTCCGCTCTATTCTGAAATTGTACCTTTCAAATGAGTCATAAACCATAAAATTTCATTAATTTTAGAAAGATTTATTTCCGTAACAAAACTAAGCAAAAGTGTGTCCAAGAAAGTAGCATTTTTAAAAATTAACTTGTTTAATTGTGGACCAAAAGTTTTTAGACTCATTTTCTACACTAAGTTAGAACAGAGCACATCTACTAAATGTTTAAGCATAAAGACTGATCAAGTTTGAAAAGAGTTATGTCTGTAACAAAATTGATTTTTGCAAGAAAAGTAGAAAAAAGCAAGAAAAATTACAGTAAAATTGGCATAAATCGTTTTGTAGATAAGCTATAAACTTCGCGATAGTCTCATTCTTTAAATTAGATGTAGATCTATTTTAAAAAAATTATGTTTACTTTATTTTTTTAGGTGTGCATTTAGTAATAACTATTGAACATTTTAATTTTCATAAAAAAAATAGTCATCATTTATTGACCCATAACTTAGACGATTTTTTATCAATGTTAATGCTGTTGTGTTTTTCCCTTATTTCTGACTTTTACCTTTCAAATAAATCATAAAACATAAAACTTTATTTACTTTTTTAAAAGTCATTTGAAAGACAAAACTACACAAAAAAAGTGACTAAAAAATGGTGTTTTTTAAAAATAACATGGCCTATTTTGAACTAATATTTTCAAAGGTCGTTTTCCCCACTAAGTTAAAAAAAATACATCTAATGACTACTTCATCATAAAAATTAACCAGGTTTTAAGAAAGTTATGTTAATCACAAAATTGATTTTTGTGAAAAAGATGAAGAAAAAGCGGAAAATTGATATTTAAATAAGTATAACTCTTTATGTTGTTAATGAATATAATTCGTTGTAGTTTTATTTTTTAAGTTAGGCATAAATCTATGTAGTAATTTGGATTTATTCATTTCAAACAACTTTTTATTTAATTTATAGCATTAAAAAATTTTCGTTTTTTATTTAAAAAATGATGACTATTCTTGGATCCATAACTTAGCCAGTTTTTCATATATTTATATCCTATTGTGTTTCCCCAGGACTCCAGATTTAAATTTTTTTAATAATTACTAAAGCGATTTATTTGATTATCTTTGAAGGAAGTTAATTTCTGCACAAAACTATGCAAAAAAGTGTCCAAAAAAGTAGTGTTTTTTAAAAATAACTTGGCTAATTTTAGACCAAAAGTTGTGAAACTTATTTTCCCCACTAAGTTAGAAAAAAATACATCAAATGACTACTAAATCATAAAAATTGATCAAGTTTAAGGAAAGTTATGCTGAAGAAAAAATTGATTTTTGTGAAAAAAATGAAATAAAAGCGAAAAAGTTGAGATTCAAATAAATATAAATTCTTTCGTAGCTGAGCTATAAACTTCGCAGACTCTTACTTCTTGAGTTAGCCGTAGATCTATTTAACAGATACTATTTTATTTCATTTTATCAAGTTATGACTAAGTTATAACTATATAACTTTTTAAAAATTTTTTTAAAATAGTCACCACTCTTTGGACCATAACTCGACCAATTTTTATTACAATTCAATAGAATTATGTTTCCTCCCTTTTCTGGTAGTAGATCTTCTAAAATGGTATATGAACCATTGTATATTATCTGTTTTGAAATAACGTTTATCCCTTGTCAAATCCATGCTAAAAAAGGTCAAAAAAACGATATTTTTTAAAGATAACATGGCCAATTATGGCCCAAAAACTTTTAAGACCTATCTTGCCCACTAAGTTAGAAAAAAACACATCTTTTAGCTATTTACTCGTAAAAATCGGTTAAGTTTGAGAAGAGTTATGAAAGAGACAAATTTTTTTTCCTTATTTCTTTTTGTTATAGAAATAAGGCAATAAGTGGAACACATAACCGTTCTACAGATATCTCACGATGTGGTACTCCTTGCATTGAATGCTCTGCAAGCAAAGCTGACACCTCACAACAGTGCATGGCTTTTACAAGGGTTTCAAATGAAAACAATTTTTTGACTGTTTTTTTGGTTTCAGCTGGATGTGTTCCTTCTGTTCTTGTCTTATTCATTCCTTTCTTTCCTTTATCGGAAGATTGTTTATCATCTGTTTCAATCCCTTTAGCTGTCGATGTTGATCAAGCTGTTTGTATTCCAACATTGGTTGGAAGTACATCGTGAGTATTTTGATTTTTTGGGTCTAGATCAATTTTGTTCACGTTAGATTCTAATATTTCACTTATTGGCTTATTTAATAAATTTTTGTCGCTCATAGTAGTGATAAAAAATGGTACCTATTACGTAAACTTTGTATATTTTATGCTCTTATTCGACTAGGCGTCTGAAAATGAGAAGACATACACGCAATTTACAATAGGTGACATACTTTTTATAGGAAAAAGAATAACAAAAATAATATATTATATTTAATATACAAGGTGGTCTACATAAGACTCCTCAGACATTTGCATATGTACCTCTGCGCGTAGATGAGCTACAAATATGTTATTATACTGATTTTGTAGCTGAGATATAAGTGATGCTAAATCTATAGATTCTGCAACGAAATGTAGATTTTGGGCAGAGTTATAGACTTTAAAACTTTAAGTGCATTTTTCAACTTTCATTAAATGTAAATTTTTTATTTGAAAGGATTTTTTAATGATTGTTACAGATTCTAAAAGTACAAAGTCTTTTGTACTAACTCCTAAAATGTTATGAAAATCAAAGTCCACCAACTACGTTATATTTTTAAATAAAGAAAAAAATCTCGATTTTTTCTAAAATTTTATATTTTTGGACAATAAAATTTTTACCAGGTAATTTTGAAGATGTTTTATTGATATTCTGATAGAGTAAGCAAAGCTCTATCGAATGAGTATATGACTGTTCATAGTGATTGAGTTTGAAAGGAGTTATAATTTGTCAAAGACGACTTTTTGACACTTTCATTTAGAAATTAAAATGCAAATAATACTTTTTTTGATCTTTATGGTATTCTAATAACAATAGTAACACTACTTAATAATATTAGTTTACAGACTATTACTCGTTTGTTCATACATTGTCTAAAGTATTAAAATATTCTTTATCATTCAAATTAAAGAAAAAAATTTTTAATATTTTTACACTATTCACTATCATTTTATACTATTTTGTATAGATATTACCCTATAAGAACAATTATATTGTGTCTTTTAAATTTTTCATATATCTACTCGTAAACTTATACCCTTTATTTTTAAATTATGAGCGAGTAACAATCAAAATAAGACAATATTTTGATTATTTTTAAAAATAAAAAATAATCCGTGCTCAAAAATTTGAAAAAATTGACATATTTTCTTTTTTTACTAGAATTATTGTAAAAAATAGTAAATTTTTGACTATTCATAACTTTCTTCAAACGCAATTAAATTTAGTGGTACTATATTAATTTGATAGAGCTTTGCTTATTATATAAGAATATTGATATAACGTTTTCTAAAATTACCTGATAGAAATTTTATTGTTAAAAAACATGAAAATTTTGACAAAAATCGAAATTTTTGACTTTAACAGGGTGTCCCAAATAGGTCTGAAACATTCTAAACGTTAATAACTTTTTTATTTTTCGATCAAATTTAATAATTTTTTTTGCAAAATAATGGATAAAGCTCGGAATTTTTGCCTATATAATTCTTTTGTAAAATTTCCTTTTTGCTGCAAACTTTTTTCTCTAAAAATTGACTATTTTACATGCCAAAGTCATATTATTTTATGACTAAAAATTTGGAATAATGATCAAAAAGATATCAGCTTTTGTTTAAAGAGCTTCAAAAACGTCTCTTTTGATTCAACTAAGATTTCTGAGAGGTTCGTTTAACAATGCTACTTATAAACAAATTAATGGTAAAAAAAAGTTTTTTAAAGCTTTTGCTAACCGATTGAAGAAGCTTTTGAAGCTATGAAAAAACATAAGATGTAATTTCCAACACTATTCCAAGTTGTTTTTTTTAAGGTAATAAAAATTTTGACGTATAAAATAGTCGGTGAATTTAAAAAAATCTGCAGCAAAAAAAATTTCAACAAAAAAAATTATACGGCCAAAAATTCCAAGCTTTACCCATTTTTTTTGCAAAAAAAATTATTAAATTTGATCAAAAAATAAAAAAGTTATTAACATTTAGAATGTTTCAGACTTATTTGAAACACCCTGTATTTAAAATTTAAACATAGTTTTTGAAGTTCAATTTTTATGATATTTTGGAATTTAGTGCAAAAGACTTTGTATTTTCAGAATCTGCAACAATTATTAAAAAGGCTTTATAAATTAAAACGTTACATTAAATGAAAGTCAAAAAATGCACCCAAACTTTAAAGCGTATAATTCAGCCCAGAATTCACATTTCGTTGTGAAATTTATTGACTTAGAATCATATGTATCTCAGCTACAAAACGAGTATAATAATATATTTGTAACTTATCTACGCGCAGACATACATATTCAAATGTCTGGAGAGTCTTATGTGGGCCACTCTGTATATCTTCATCTCTTTTTTAAGAGAAATGCTCATGTAGACATTCGATAGATCTATTGTTATGTCATACCAATTTTTTATTACGGTTCTTTTAACTTCTCTAATATCACTGTATTTAAAATGTGGGACCAAGATGTGCTCATTTATCTATTTCGCGTTGAAGACTAATTTTTTATCACCTGTTTTTTGTTTATTAAAATATTGGTGCAACAAAACTAGGTTTGTTCTCAGCTACTCTAATGAAACTTGATTGTAAAAGCTCATATACATATCTCTGGTCTATAACAGAATTACCTAAATCGAATTTACTAGGTTTAATAACCTCCTAAGAAGCGCCTATATAGACAGTGTCTAACAACAAACTGTCAGTAAATACCTTCCTCTATAGCGAAAAATCTTTAATTGTGGAGAAGATATTTTTATCGACAACTAATCTTATATTATTTTGTGGTGGTTGAACGTTCATTTGAGGAATGTGTGGTGCTAGAGCATTCATTGGTGGTATGTTAATGTTGATAGGGGGTTGAAAATTTATCCATTTAGGTTTCTTTAAGAAAACATTAACACCTTCACCACCTTTTCTTTTAAGTTCCTTAAGCTTCTCAACCTGTGTGTTGCAGTTCTTTACATCCGCAATAAATTTTTCGTCAACCAAGAGAAGTCGACCTTCCTCGAGTCTACTTTCCTCCAATTTGATGGTTTTGGGGACTTTTAACTTTTCATTAACACTTCGTATCCATAAACTTGCTCTTAGTTGGTCAACAGTGTTGTTGAGGCAGACTAATGCACCAGATTAAACTACTTCTCTACTAGTATTGTCGGCTCCTATCATTGCTAACGCAGCTAAAGCTAATTTTTGTAATTGGAAGAGTTGTTTGTCTAGCTGCATATTCTTTATTTTCTTTTAAAGAGAAGGTTTTATTAATCTAGCCCTTAACCATAGTTCGTAGTAGCACTAATCTCTTCTAGTATATTTCCTACCTCCTCAATTGACGGCGGTTGTTTTTTTATTTCCAGAATTTTGTCTCTTTTGACTTCATCCATCTTGCACTCTGGAATTACTTTCTTAATAACGTCTTTCAAGGTTCTAGCTTTCCAGGTCTTTCAGTTCATTCAATGTTTTAGTAGGATTCATTTTGTTCACTTAGAAAAATATTACTAATGTCGTGACAACGCAGTGAAATTGCAAAAACTGAATATGTAAAAAAGAAGATGTCTTAAGTCAAAATAGTACCAAAAGACATTGTTGTAAGACGCGACTAAAGGAGAAAATGGGCAATCTTTTGTATCGTTGTAGATCCTCAGTGTAGCGGTGTGATGGGAGAATTTGAATATAAAAGGTATGTTTAAGAAATGTTTTAATAAAAGAAAATAACAATACAAAGATAAAGTAGTTTAGATGTCCTCAGGAAGATAACTGATTTATTATTGCATCATCAAGACATTTTATAGTCTTGATGTTACGTAGGCGTTACCAACCCGAGGACACGAGTATATATATATATATATATATTTTACTTATGAGTATCATAAGTGTATGTGTGTGTATCATATTTATAATTTTTATAAAATTTCATTCATAACGGTATTACTAATATAAATTATTGTGAATTATAATTGTAATCATTATTTTACAAATTGTATTAGCATTTGTACAAATTAAAATTGATACAAATGAAATTTATACAATATATTATTAACATTGATAAAATAAGTATAGCGATTATATTTAGTGACAACTTATGAATTCAAAAAATTAAAATCATGACAAATTAAAAAATTATAATAAAAAGATTTATTTTTTTAACAAAATCTACTAAGATACACTTATTTATTGGCCGATGAATTTCGTTGTTTGAAATTTCCTAGATGATACATATATTAATCCTGTCCATTTCCATTATAACGGAAAAAGGTGATGGAATATTTCCCAGATACCAAAACATTTGAGGTTGTCCATTCCCATAAACATTGGGAGTTTAATCATTCCCATAATTAATAAGAACTTAGCTATTTCCATCTGTATCTTGAGTTACATTCATTAAATGTTGTAGTTGTTGGATGGCGTTCATGTTATCGCGTAGGAGACTTGCTACATCAGATTCTCTTCCATTACTTTTTGTGTACTGTAAATGAAGACAAGGTAATAGTGTTTTAAATATTTTTCTTTGTGATGCTTGATGGAAATTTTGCTGAAAATTCATAGTTCGTATCGCGTCTCTAGCTTTTTTTTCTAAACTTTGTTGCTCTTCTAAATCTTCTTATGCCACATCCTTCTCAACCAGTGGTTACTTTTTCTCTTTTACTATTGACTCCTTTTCCTCCTGCTTTAGAGAAACAGCTGTGAAAAACGATTCAGATTAGAACTTTTTTTCACGTAAATGCATTTCTGAAATGTTAAAAAAATTATTTAAGAACAAAGGTATAACGTGCAATGAAAAAATAAATAATAGAATACTCTATTAGAACCACGAACTTACGAAGATATTTTTAACTCGTTGACCTTCGTGTGCATACCCGGGTATGCACCCAGTAACTTACGTTTCCTCAAAACATGCATTACCGGGTATGCACGTTTTTTACTTCTCTGTACAATATCAAAATCATACAAGATTTTTTATACAAATTTATTAGAGAATATCAACAACAATTTCATTTACATTCTAAATGAAATCTCTGAAAACATTCATTTTTTACACTTACTGCACTTAGTTTTAACCTGTTTTACTTTCTGTCTAGCGACGTTTGAGTTAAATTGTTTAAGTAGTTGTTGATAACACTCAACACATCTTCTTCTTGGAACTTTTCCTTCTCTTATTACTGTCTCAAGAATATGACTAACTCTTGACATTTTTAGTTTTTCTAATTTTAACATTGAGGCAACAATTTGATGTTTAAAATCAACAATTCTGATCTTTGAACCTGAATTTAGCTGATATATGTTCTAGGCATTGACAACAGCAGCTTGGGTGACTACAAAAAAAATATACGAAGGTACCATTTCATTGTTTGCCTGATATTTGGACAGTATGATGCCATCTGATCAGAAATATCCACGTAACCTTTCCCAACATTATAGTCTAAAATAACCCGTGTTTTCCGTTTTCACTAATTAGATCGTCATACATTGTAGACAACATCGATATATCTTTTTTATCATGCCAATTGAGAACTAAAATCCAATCATTATTTTGAGCAGCGATTTATTGGTCTTTTTTAATTTTAATAATGTTACACTTTTGGTAGACTAGCTCGATATTTTCTGATAGTTCCAACCAGATTTGTTTTATTCTTTATCAATGCTCGACCATTTCCTAACAAATCATCTGGTAACTTGAGTACCACGTCTTCAGCTACTGACTTCTTTCTTGGTTGATCTTGTTTTTCAGCATAAATAAGCATATTGTGTGTGTACCCGTGTTGAGAACAAATTTTAAAAGTTTTTATTCCGTAGCTGTAAGGTTTACTCGGAATGTATTATTTAAAACTAATCCATCCACGATACGGAACTAGACTCTCGTCAATACAAATGTTCTTTCCTGGCATAAGAAGTGTCTTACATCTTGACAAAAATAAATCCATAAATTTTTCAATTTTGTATAATTTTGATCCACTGTTGTTTTCTTTATCAGCAAATGTAACCTTGCCAATAGGTCATTGTACGCTAAAGTGCCCGAATAGGATAGATTAGCAAGATAGAATAAGAATCTGTTAACATTTATAAATAGACTTTTATTTTATTATATATATTACAATTATATGTATATTATTTAGACTTCATTCTTTCTTGCTTTTCTATCCATTCAGACTGATCTTATCTTATTGTTCTCAGCTTATATTTCCTTCCCACTCTGGGCGTATCTGATACAGAGTGTATGTAATCCTCATTATCCCTCATGTGTACCACTGTCTGCAAAAATTCATTTATTAGAAAATATAACTCATTGGTATATATGGTTTTAATTTTACCACCATGCTCTTGTAAAAAGGAGGTTTGTAACTGTCATAACTTTTAAAATATATGAAATAAATTTGAATAAATAATTAGATTGTAGTGAAATATTTAAAAGGTAGATAGATAATAATACTGGAGGTAGAAGATTTTATTAAAATTAATAAAAGATACAAAACATAGAAACGGAGTCTGGAAAATATAACGATTATAAAAAATATCTAACGTATAGGTAATCAAAATGAATTATATTAAAAATGAATATTTGATGACCACCGGTCATTTATATATTCACATTTGTCATTGTTTTTGAATTTCCTCTTTTATGTTTTTCTCCTTCCGTCCTCGAAAAAGAAAATTTGTCTATATATCCTTCCTCACTTTTAAAAAGTTATTTTCCTATCAACGATATTTCTATGCCGTGGTTTAGTAAGTAATTTGACATTGTTAACATGCACTATTCTATGTCGTCTAATTCTAGAGTTATCTTGGTATTTTCGCACTGTTACTTGATTTCTATCAACTTTTTCCAATTCACAAACCTCACGTTTATATGTGGTGTCAAATTTTGATGTTCTACTATGATTTAACAAAATTACCAAATTTTTTGGTCTTAATTAAACTTGTACATTTTGGGATAACGATTTTTTGTCATTTAACTAATTTCTATTGCGGAAAATAATTTCAGCGGCAATTTTCTGGCTACTTGTAAGTTTCTAATATGGCATCTAATGTCTGAATTAGTTTGTTTTCAGTTCATCAGTAAAAAATAATAAGTTGTTTATTAGAGATGGTTCCCGGGTGACTGAGATATAAATAGAAATAAATAAATAAAGACTTTATTTAGACAGATCTGTATATTAGGAAAAGACCTATTAGACCCTAAAAAGATAAAATTAATTAATGTCTAATAGGTGTACAATAAGATAACCTAATGATAATTGTAAAATTAAAAAATAATGATATATAATACATTATACCATTGTTTTTATATTAGATAAGAAACATCATTTTTTAAAAAAGCAATCTGATTGTTTGTAATCTCTTACTCATCTTCATTGAGTAGTTTGGCTGGCAAAGTTGAAAGTTTACCGTTAAAGAGGTTTGCTAGCGGAAACTTTGTTGTACTGTGCATGTGAGAATCATAGAATAAGCATATAAGAGGAAGTAAGGTTGACCATTCATGTGTTTTATACTGCAACATTGAATTGGAAATAAGATTATGAACAGTGCGTTTCATTCTTCTAGCTAATAAATTGGATTCATGATGAAATACTACACCATAAGATAGTAATACTTGAAAAAGATCTATAAAGTTACTGCACAGATTAAAAATTTGAGAGGACGCACATCCACCCAGCAAATAAATATTATTCCAATCACATCGTGTATATTATAGCAATAATTATAAAATTTACCTTTTTATTTTTGCATTTTCGTTATAAGTAAGAATGTTTGTGATCTATATATGAATTTAGCATCTCCAGAAAGTAAAGATACAATGATATTAAAAAGACTGGTATCAACAATAATAGAAGACAATTTTTTAACAAAAATTAATAATATAAAAAATTAACCTGTTTTTAGTAATAACTTATTATTTTAATTTTCGTTATGCGACAATACATGACAAAATTGGTTAATTTACTGGGTGACTGTTCATTTAGTCGTCATTAAAATATCTTTTTATATAAAAGAGTAACATACCCATACACACACAAAAACGATTTCTGACATTTTGGTATGTAGACTGCAAAAATAACGTTTTTGCAATGTACTTTTAAAAACGTCTCTCCAAATGAAAATTTACAATAATTACCGAAATTTTTAATCATAAGAGAGCATGGTAAATAAGTAAATTTGTTGAATAATAAGTATAATTAACAATAATTAACATTATTAATAATATGATAAAAATAAACTAGTTTTCAAGTAAAAAAATGTATTTTTCAAAATGAAATTTGATATATTATTGTATTTTTTTCTAATGAATAATAACTTTTTCAACTTATCATCAATATCACCTGTGGTAGATTCAAATGTTGCTCCCAAGTTTTGCCAAAAAACAACAATTTACATACTTAAAATGTTAAATAAACTTTGTAACACGAGAAAATTAGTCCTTATTTTCTTTTACTTGATGAAGTACGTTCGTCACTAAAATTTGGAGAAAATGTTGATGAAAATGAACTTATAAATATTTTTCAAAACATAGTTTGAATTACTAAAATAAAAATAGAAGAAAATGATGTTTCTGCTTTGAAATTAATCGCATCAAAGTTGCTTAAAGTAAATAAACACTCTGTTGGAGAATCTTTTAATGATGAAAAGTACAATATCTTCTCCATAAAGAAAAAAATTCTAATTGGCTCACAACATTTTAGAGGATTAAAATTTTTCTTATGTTTTTTCAATCAGAGGCTCCATATACCATGATGGACATGCATACCAAAGATGAAAGCTATTGGACAAGTTTGAAGTTTATAAAACAAGTCCGGATTTTCATTTCCTGAATTTCATGAAATCCATAGACACTAATTTCTAAAGAACAACTTCAAGAAGTCTAAAAAACTTCTATATATGTATATTTGAGTTCATATAAGACAAAATTGAATTATTTTAGAAAAATATATTTTGCCAACAATTATCGAAAATTGGACCTCAAGATTTAGACCCCAAAATATCCCATTGAATTTGCCGTATTCAATTGCATATACCCGAAAATATTTATTCCTATGAAGTAAATACTTCTTGATATTGAAACATCTATTTTTAAGATTATCAATTTCTAAAGGTGAATTTTGTTATATATGTATTCGAGCATTTTTGCCCATTGCAAACATTAGGATTGAAACTTTGCCTAATATTGTCGATTCAATTTTATTAGATTAAAAAATTAAAAAAACATTTTTCCAATTTTTGCAATTAAACAATAATTGCATTGTAAATAAATAGCTCAATGCATTGCAATAGGTATTAAAAAAACCATGAAAATGTCCGAATTTGTTTTTGTGTGTATATCAAAAATAACTCTTAATTTCGAAGATACATAACTTCTCCCAAAATCCACATTTTGTTGTAACATTCATAAAATTAAAATGGTATGTATCTCAGCTACAAAATAGTTGTAATACCAAACTTGTGATTTAACTATGCGCAAAATTATATATGTAAATATCTGATGAGTCCAATGCGAACACTCTATATAAAAAAAATTGTTCACTACAAAATATACATCAGAAAAACCAACATAACTTGCAAGAATTTAAAATTGAAATCGCATCTTGCTTATGTCAAGAGCGAAAGGCACCATTAAGAAAAAGGGACGCCTTCTTTTATATTCTCTAGATTAACAATGAAAAGAGAGGAAAAAAAGGGTCAAGTGTAGCTTTCAAACAGAAGAAGTTCGTAAAAATGGAACGGCACATCGGTCATTTTTTTCTAATAAAAGGAGCCGTTGTAAAAAACTGGAGTGTAGTGAAGTTTTAAAAATAAAATGGTCAAAATGTAATGTGCACTTGTGTTAAACCTCTACATCAAAGTGTTGTACGAGTTTTCATGCATAAATTAAACATAAAAAAATTCAGTTTATAAAGGTTTAAAGTAATAATGAAAATGCTCAAAAAGTAAGGACAGGCTATTATTCAGTTATTAGCAAAATTAATTCCATATAAATGACAAGAAGAGTTCGCGAGAACCATCACATACTGTGTGCTTCTGGGCTACGAGTAATTATATTATTCTTTAAAACTTTAGCTGCAAATTCTAAAGTGTAAAAGTTAAAAGCTACTTTAACTTCAATGTCTAATTCAAACCACCTTAAAGAGACATGATCCTATCCATTTGCAAGTTAGAATGTTATAATGATAACAATAGGAATTATAATTACCTCATTTGTTTAGGTGAGGCTAAGTGAATACTGTTATATAATAAGTATTTATTTATATAATATATAAAAAAGAAACGAAGTAAAATAGGTAAAAAAGTGACAAAATAATCGTATATCATCGTATATATAGTCATATATACAATGAATATAGCTAAATAATGACATGTTATGTCACACTTCCCTTCTTCACAATACGAAGAGGATAGTGGAGGATAATTAGGAAATACAAAATAATGTTATAAGAATAATATGAGACAATAATAAATAAGAAGGATACAATAAGATACAATAAACAATGCAATTAGTCATTAACTTTACGGCGAAGTTTCACTTCGTAATCAAGAAGAATTGATTTAGCAGCACTTAAAGCATCTTTAGTTGTAGTAGCACTAGTTTTGAAATAGGTGTCGGACAGGAAACGTTGACTAAAAGCACGAGCCATAAAATCGACTGTCTGAATACCAAAAGTAGAATTACGTATATGTGACTCAACATGGACTATTTTAAAATTAGTTTTCCATAAACGCAAAACAGCTTCCCATTCAATTGTATGAGGACGATGTTCTTCAATAGCTAGACGATGGCTCCAACCATATGCAATTGACTTATATATGTATGAGGAGTCCGTACAAATTAGAAGAGGTTTCTCAACTTCAGATAGAAATGGTAAAATATGCAAGAGAGCTTTCAACTCTGCCATATCTGACGTACATGGAGGATCTATAACAGCACCACCAATTACTATCGGACTATCAATGTATACTAGATAGCCTAAACCAGCAGACGGATTTTTCATATGAGGTTTTGTTGATCCATCATGAAAACAAAGGATGTCTTGTACTCCGGATGCAACGTTAAGAAATCATTGAATTGATGTTCTGTTTTGAAAGAAAGAATTGCTTTCTCAGAAGCTGGAGTAGAAGATTGAAAGACCAACGTAGATTGACTCGTAACAGAATCATTTGAAATATCCATGGAGTTGTCTTCATCAATAATATGTGCGGTAGTAGACTCAACAGTATCGCGACGATCAACATTATTCGGAGAAGGAACTGTCATACTTCCCTTTTTCACATTTTCATCTACAGGAAAATTGGAAGGTGGAGGAGGTAATGCATCATTGACATTAGATGGTTCAGAAGAAAGTATTTCAGATTTGAGAGCTGGACCAATATTTAAGTTGACACAATTACTCTTAAGCAAGTGAGAAGACGAGTCATCATCCAAAACTAAAAAAGTATCAGATCCAAGTTTTTGTTCAACAAGACAAGGTCTCCATAACTTTTCTTCAGGCTTTATTTTAAACATGCCACGTTGATTAATAATTTTAACGTCAGGAGTGTGGCGAAGGATAATTTCCGAAGTCAAGTTATTGTCTTTAAAAAATAACTTCTCTGGGGTGGAATCATGGAAAGGTGATGAATGATTCTTTAACATAGTTAAATTTACGGCAGATTTAAAATTTTCTGTCACCATTAGTTTAGTTAAAGATGCTTTAGTGTACCCAACCATATTTTCCGCATAACCATTTGAATGATGTTGATATTTAATAGCATAAATAATAAAAATAGAATGAGATAAGAAATACTGCTTAATTTCTTTAGCAGCAAAGGAAGGATGATTATCAAGAACTAGTATAGTGGGTTTACCATACTGAGCAAAAATACAATTAAAAGCTTCACGCAAAGTAGAAACAGACAAGGAAGGTAAATGATACAATATTAAAAAATTAGAAAAAACATCAGTAATAACTAATAAATATTTGTTTCTAAAATATAAATGATCACAATGCCATCTCTGGCGTGGTTGAGAGCAAGAAGGCCATGTAGAAATTTTGCGTGGACCTGAACGTCTATACATCATACAAATAGAACAATTTAGATAATAGCTATTAATTTTTGTTGAGTAGTTTTCTAAGATAAATTGCGATTTGCATAATGACATCATAGCTGATGCACTTCTGTGATATTTATGTAATAATTTTAACAATTCATTTTCGTAAGATGATGGGATATAAATTTTATTGTTAATTTTAATTAAACCGTCAGTATCAACAAATATATTGTCTGTATTTATGTATTGGCGTAAGGATGAAGATAGTTGCCTTAGTTCTATATCAGATATATCTTGACTAGCAACTACTTTATAGAACAAACTTGCGGGAAAATCAGAGGTATAAGAACAAACTATATCAGATACTTCGATTGATTCGAGAGCGTTATCCTTAATTAATTCTTGTAATGCGCAGATTGGTGTAGGCTCGTCAAGATGATTCTCAATCCTAAGCTTATTAAACATATCAACAGTTTTAGTGAAAATATATTCGACATTATAACATTCTAAAAACAAACGGAAACGTTGAAACGCGGTTTGAGCAGAAGTGGGTTCATTAGCTTTAGTCAAAACAGATTTCAACGATGCATCATTAATAAGAATTCTAATCGGGATATCGAAAATAAAATTGTGATTATCATATATAATCTCTTTAGCAGCTAACAATATCTTAGTTTGAGAAAGATAATTGGACTCAGAAGTGGATAGGGTGCGACCGGCTAAGTCAAATAAACCAGAATTAGAATCTTTGTGCCAATATAAAGCAGATGAAACTGCTCTTTCAGAAACTAAGGTAGTAACAGAAAAGTAATCTACATTTGAAGGGATAAAAGTAAGGTACGTATGCTGGGACAAAATCTCTAATATTCGTTTAAAACGAGATTCCTCAGCGTCTAACCATCTAAAAGATTTCATAGAATAAAAATGTTCGATAAGAACACTGAACTCAGGTATCATTGACCGATAGTAGTTTAACGAATTACAGAAAAACATTAATTGTTTCAAAGATTTAGGTCGGGAAAAATTAAGGAATTTGGCTTTCTTAGAATCAGGAATGCTTATACCTCTAGGTGAAATTTGAAGACCTATGTATTCTAAAGTATCTGTCATCCAAACCGACTTTCCAACAGAAATTTTCCAACCAACGGATAATAAACGAGAGAGAATATTTATAACAACGGTAGGGTGATGTTTACGCTCAGTAACTACAAGACCATCGTCACTATAAAAAATTATGTTATCTATACCACTCATAAGTTTTTCAAGCTCACAAATAAAAAGATGAGAACTAACATTAAGACCAAAAATTAAGGTTTGGGGTTCGTATATGCCGTACTCTGTTTTAAATCTTAAAAACTTAGCTTGATCAGGGGATAACCGGCAATTGTGATAGGCAGATTGTATATCGAAAGAAGAAAAACAGTAATCTTTAGATTTCCCAGATTCATAATACTTAGAAATAAGACTAAAAACATCCCTAGCTGTAGGTAATCTTCTAACGATATCAGATGGTATAGCAATCTGAGAATTCAAATGCTTGGGATTGATAACCAAACGAGGTTTCTTACCATCTTGCGCAATTGTAAAAGCATTACTCAACCATGGACTAGATTCATTATCTGGGACTTTTCTAAGAATACCTTTCTCAACATCACTATCTAATATATCTTTAGAAACCGACTTAAGATCTTTAGCAAATCTAATTAATGGAGCATTAAATGGAGTAACAGAAGGCGGTAAAGGTAAATTAACAGTGATTTTAGAATTTGTAATAACATCATTATAAAGAATGGGGTTGTTATCTAAAAATTTAATAATACAAGAAACATCTGATTTGCCACTATCTACATCAATAGCTGCACATTCATTCGATAAAAGTGATTCTAATTTAGATAATAACTTAAACTCAATACATGTATCGAGGCCCATTAAATTCCATTGGAAATCGAATACACAAAAAGTAATGTCTACTTTGTTTATTTTGGCAAAAGGACAAGAAAAAGGTAAAACGATTGTACCGATACACGTAGCATTTGTACTATTAGGAAGTTTAACGGTGAAATTATCATCAAATTTACATAATGATTGAGTATGTGGATCTAGCTTATCAAATGTTAACTTAGAAAGAACATTAACTTTGCAACCACTATCGATCATGATGTAATCATAAATAGTATCAAAAATAGCACGTTGTGCACTAGCAATAGAAGGACCAACAGGGGCAATAGGAGCATGATCAACTTCTTTTTTAGCAACATCTTTTTTAGTATTATTGGAGATATAAGAATTTCTAAATGCTTTAACTAAACCTGAATTGGCATGCTTGTCCCAGGTCAGGGCAGCTTTAGACCAGCTTTCTAGACAGAAATCATCCGGCTGAACATCTTTAAACCATGTCTGATTTCTGATACGAGGAGTCACTAGATCAAGAAATTTATGAATAATAAGGGCGTCAAAATTATCTACTTTAAAAAATTTCAGACGTGCTTCCACATCCTTAAAAAAAGAAGAGTAAGGAGTTCTAAGGGTAAAATCAATGAACAACTTATCTGTAATTAAAAGTATCTTATCATAAGGATCGAATGCATCTGCGTAAGATTCATAAAATTTACTAATTTTTAAGTAACACTCACTAGCTGTTAAATCTTCTATTTCTTCTAAAGAACATTCTTCAAAAAAAGAGGGATCAACACAATTAAAAATGGTGGTTTTCTTTTTGTCTTCTGACTGCGCTTTAAACAACGCTAGGCGTAATGTTTTTAAACGTAAGTATGGGTTAGAAGAATTAAATGTCTCAATCGGGGGCGCCATGTTATATAATAAGTATTTATTTATATAATATATAAAAAAGAAACGAAGTAAAATAGGTAAAAAAGTGACAAAATAATCGTATATCATCGTATATATAGTCATATATACAATGAATATAGCTAAATAATGACATGTTATGTCACAAATACTTTAACAAATACGCTGGTAACTACAAGTACCATAAAAATGTAGATAAATATACATTAATGAGATAAAGCTAAGATTGCTAAATGTTAACTGTTAATAAGTAATTAATTATGTTTGGAAAGATCTACGATACATTCGAGAGTAGAGAAATAATTAATTTCTATTTAGAAGATCTCGTTAGAAAGCAAACATAGACGAGATGAAGTTAATACTGTTAAAAATTAACTACTTTATAAATAACAAAATACGTTCTGAAAGATTTAGAATGCATTTCATAAAGGATAGCTCGTTGAAAGAATTTGTCAGTCGTTGCTTAACCTATAAGATAAATAGGAGTTGTATATTCCCTTCTACATTTGATAATAAAGTACTAACTAGAAAGAAACATATGCAGTTAGAAAAATTGTTCATACCTTGAAATCTTGTTAGAGATAGAGAAATAATAGTAGAAAGTGATAACTTTACCACAGTAGCTTTTTAAAAAAAAGCGAAACATTTGAGCTTAGTTACCTAACTCAAGAAATTCATAGCAAATTGAGAACTTTTAATGTTTTTACTAAGCTATTTAAAAATCCGGGAATATACAATATATAAGAAGACTGCTTATTGCGTCATACTCTAATTTCTGAAAACGCCATGGCTCTAAAGAAAATAAAAAAAACTATAATTAGTGATTTCATTTCTAGAAAAGGTTATTCATTATATATTCTAAATTTATGTAATACAAAAGAAAATCTTAAGAGTAATGTTTATATAAGTAGATTCTTAAAAAAGAAGACTATTAGTTCATATATTTTCGGTCAGGATTTCTCATCACTATGCAGTAAATGTTGCATTGTTTTCCTCATCATATAATTATTACTCAGCTATTAATCTTTAATAAAAGTAAAGTTGATGTGTATCTTTTAATACCAAAATGGAAAGACAAACCTTTTATAGTTTGTTAAATATATTGAAGCAACATAGAGATAATTAAATGCTGTAATGACAATGTTATTTTACTAGAGCATTATATAAATCGATATTTAAACAATTTATAATTTTTTTGTAAACAAAATGAATACGATTACGAAATACCAAACACGAAAGCTATAGTTAATGTTTATATCTATTAAAATAGAGTGTTAACTTTTAAATCTAGGCTATTTCTTCTGTAAATAGTCTTAGTAATATGAAATTAACTGATGAATTAATAAACACAATAAAAAGTTTATTTAAAGTAAAGCTAGAGAAAGAATTTCAGTTGAACCAAAGCCTACAGTCTGATGTGTAAAAGATTTTTTAGATTACATAAGATCTTATGAAAATGCAGATATTCAAGCTACAATGCAATGAACACTTATGTTAGTTACAATAACATCTGTTAACAGGGTATCTGAAATTCACTAATTTAGAACTAGTAAAATGAAAAATCATGATGGTATATTTCAAGAACTGTAAATGGGAGAGAGGACATTCGCTTGTCCACGGGTAAGCGAACCAGCATTTTTTTGTTACAACTTGTTCATTGGGTAAGCGAAATGGCTTTTTTTTTGTAATATACAAAATATGGACAAGCAAAAAAGCATTTTTTTATTTTGTATTAGCATAGTTTCATGGTACAACTACCCATTTTTATAATTTTTTAGAAGAATGTACTTTGGTTTCATACATTTTTTTATAAAACTGTAGCATTACATTCCGGAAGAATGCGTTGCTGTCATTAATTACCACATATAGGGGATGGATATAGACATTCCACGAATAGAACTTGAAAAAATTTGCTTACCCAAGTTTTGTGTTAAAAAAAATTTATACCATTTCGCTTACCCATGGACAAGCGAAATGGCTTTTTAAAAAAAAAATTATGGGTAACCATGGACAAGCGAATATCCACAGTATCGATAGGCCTGATGCTTTGAAAATTGTATGTACTAATGTGAGTGATGTTGCTTATGACACAGGAGATTTCCAAGAAAAAGAAATTGGAGGAAGGAAGGTGGAGGATGGTCCGCTTCATGAGTTGTCGATGAAGAGAAAAAATTTTAAGAAAGGGAGAAACGCGGCAGTTTTGAATTCCCGTCTAGCTTGTAAGCTCGTTAGTGGTAGCTTGTGTGAAAGTACAGGTATTAATGAAATTTCTGAAGGAAAAGGTACTAAGGAGGCTCAGAAAATTGAAAAAGTTGTCTTTGTAGACCGGGTTAAGAATCCGTCTTGTAAGATTCAGGAATTGAAGAAGTTAAGTGCCATGGAAAAGGAGGTGTTGAAAGTAAAGCCTTGGAAAGGTAGAGAGAATTGTCCGGTTGCTTTTAAGGATGACTTTTGTGTAGGAAAGTCAGTTATGTGGAAGCAAAAGAATAGCTCTAAGCTCGATGCCCCGCATTCAGGTCCCTATGAAATTCAAGGATTCAAAGATGCTAATGTATGAATTAAGCCAGTGAATGGTGGTCCAGTTGTCAAAGACGCACAGGAAGTTTTTAAAAAAGATGTTAGTTGATGAATGAAGTCCTGAAAAAAGTGAAGGAGGAAACTCTGAGGTTAAGAAAGCTGAATCTTCTAAGAGAGAAGAAGTTATCCTGAAGTGAATCCTGGCGATCAGCATTTGGGATAGTGTAGGTATTTTCCCAAAGCTGTCATCAGTAACAAATGTATTATGTGATTGTTATTATTATATTTCCATGGTGGCTTTAATATGTTATTAATATAGTTGTTCTTATATGGTTTACGCGATAAATATAATAACATTTTTGCTACTCTAACAATAATGATACTTCAGATGAAACAGGTAAAGCATTGATTAAATTCATAAATAAAATGATTTTTTACCTTTTATCTCCCAGCTTATATGAAAATTTCTTCTATCCTGAGAACACTAATGATACAAATATTTCACTTGAAAATTCATTCGATTTAAATGGTGGTGGTAATGAAAAAACTTCAAATCTTTAAAAAACATCATCAATTAACATATTGGAAAAAATTGTTGATTTACAACACCATTTTTAAAAAAAAAGATGATGATGGAAGATATAAACTAACAACAACTCATATATAAACCATGATCTGTAAGGCGATTGAGATTACAAAGCTAACAAGAATTCAAAGTTGTAGAAAAATATCTTCAGTGGTTACTGGTAGTCTAAAGAAGAAAGACGTCCCCGCCTTCAGAAAGATAATATACAACATTTTCGCATTGACTACAACGCCGTCACGAAGAAATGTTTTCGAAGCCATGAAACACATACTCTATTTTTAAAGTCTAGAGCTTCAGATACCTATATTAATGGAACACGTACAAGTAGATAATGCCAAAAATGCAATTAGACACCGTTATGGAAGTAAAAAAAATGAAAAAAGTCTTCAAATAGTATTAACGATGATGGTCAACAAACAGTCGTGACAATGGATGATTTAAATTATAAACTTCAAAAGAAAGCTTGCCTACTGGAAAATTCTAAAGTTTTAGTCAAATGTTTAAGTAACAAAGAAACTTCCTTAACGGATATTTACAACAATTACAAAATTATCTATGTAAAGACGGCGGAGTAAATGAGATCACTTTTTATCAAAGGCTTATGATTACAAAAGAATAGCATTTCGTGGACCTTTACTAAAATATCCCGAAATGGAAAAGAAAATGTATAATTTTGTTGTAAAAAAAGAGAAAAAAAAATCAAATTGTAACTCCAATTACTATAAAAAAAAGCTATTGAAGAAGCTAGAAATAATGAAAATAATATACTGGCTACATGACCATGTTGATGCAAAAATTTTATAAGAAGAGCAGGATTATCACTAAGAAGAGTAACAAATGTGTGACAATCTCTTCCAAAAAATTACAAGTAAAAAATGTTAAAGCCGTTAGAAGGTTTGCTATGAAGGAAACACATTAAACATTTCTCCAAATAATGTTGACAATATTCACAAAGTAGCTGTGACATTTAATATTGTTAAAAGTAAAACTACAGAATATAAGAGAAATGAGGACGCTAAAATCACTTCTACGGGCTATGAAAAGTTAAATTTTAAAATTGTTATAGCTGCAACAGTTGTTGAAAAAAAGTTGAAGCCGATGGTGATCTTTAAAAAGAGGTTTATGCCAGAAGTAGCTTTTCCACAAGGAATAGTAGTACAAGTGAACGAAAAAGGGTAGATGACAAAAAAAATTATGAATAAATAGATTGACAAAGTCCGGAAGAAGAGAGAGCTTTTTGATCGAAATCATAACAAGTCACTTCTTATTATGGATTCAGTTAAATTACATATGACGGTTACTGTTTGTGCAACTTTATAGAGAATACTCGGAAATTGCTGTGATTCTTGGGAAAATAACAAGGTGTCTTCAACCTATGAATGTCAGTGTAAATAAGCTATTCAGATATAATTTAAAAAAAAGTTACTAAGAATGGATGTCAGATGATAAGAGTGTAGAATTCACCAGGAATAATAAAAGAAAGCGATGTAGTTACAAAATAGCAGTTTTGATTGCAGAGAAAAGTTTTGATACAATTTCAATTAACAGTATTGTTAACAGATTTAATAGAGCGTTGATAGAGGAAGCAGAAATTAAAAAGCTGACTAATAGTTATAATTCAATAAAACTTAGTATTCTATGACAATATGGGTATTTTTTTTATCATTTAACAATAAATTTTTTAAAATAGTTTGTAAACAAAATCAAAAAATTAGGAAAATGCTGGCAAATTAAGTGTGACTTTTAGTCATATTTTAGTGTACATAACTTTCACAGAAGTTTAGAACATGTAATAAAGCAAATTCAATTGAAGTATGTTGGCATAAGATATTCTGATTTGCTACTTAAGTTGATATCAAATTGTGATAGATGCGTGACATTTTGTAGAAATAAACAAAAACTAACAGATGCTGGTTTAGATATAAGTTCGAAAATAGGAAAATATATTACTATATCTTGTTTTTAAAGACTCAAAATTGTTCTTATTTTCGGTAGTTACAGTGCAGTAAAAAAAGCTTTTTTTGTAAGGTTACTATCTATTGAAAAGACAGTTAAGTCTATTGATTAATATCGTCACAAACATGATTAATTATTTTTATGTGTTGTTGATAATCCTACTTTCTTCAATTCTTGAGAATTTTACTTAGATTTAGAAGATAGAAACATTCACATTGCTCATTCTAAAGCATATTGTTCCTGTTTTAATAGATCAGCAGAACGATAATTGCAAACTGTACAACATGCACTTGACTTAAATATGAATTTAGAAGAAGTATTTCAAAAAATTTATAGTACCATGTGTCCGGATTTTTAAATATCGTTACAATGTTTAGAAAAAAGTGATTCTTGAAAGCCAACTTGGATAAAAAGACGTACCTAGTAACATAAAAAGTGCTTACAGCTTCATGAAAATTTAAAAGAACATATGAATCTATCTGGTAAAATTGCACCATTATTGAACAAATTGATAATTTGTTTCGTGTTGTAGATAAGTAAAGAACAATCTTATAACGAATGTTTCATCGGAAATGGTTCACTAATCATGAAGGAACAATTATGAACATTATGTCATTTACACGTTAAAGTAATTTTTATACGTCTTATTAATAATATTTTTATGTCTATCGAATTGTTCTTTCTATAGTTTGGAACCAATAAAATAAAATTTACTGGATATATCAGGAAACCTCATTATCGATAAAAAAATAAGGTCATAATGTTAAACAGTAAAGAATATGATTATAATGAAGTTAAATCAATACCTGCATGGCAACCGAACTCTAGTAAAAATGAGGAAAAAAGCATACAATAAAAAAAGTCTTTTGTTTCCAAAGACGACGAACAATAACTATTATATGGCATTTTAAATATAACAATTCCAGGTATTCAAGGAATACCTGAAATGTTATTTTCACAAGGTTTTCTTGAAAATTTTTTGGAGCGGCACTCTAATCACAAATTCAACATTATAGCAATTGATACATCTGAAGTCTAAGAGAAAAAATTTTGGGTGTGTATTACAACTAGTTTCTGATCTATTTCTTTTTTGGTCTAACCAGTTATTTCAATACCTCAGTTTAAAGATGTCGTATAAGCAATTTCTCGGACCCACATATCAATGCTTCAATATTATTTCTAACAGATTTTGTGTATGTTGCTGTTTCAGTACAAAATGGTAGGATATACAATGGAAAAGAACTTGGTCTTTCAGAATTTACGGTCAAAAGCTATTAGTTTATAAGAAATTTTCTAAAAAACATATTCATGTTGAAGCTCACGCCGGAATATCGCTAAATGAACCAGCTGATCTTGTGTCAATTGTCTTTGCTCTGGAGATTCTGAAAAAAATTCGTACTACATTTTTAACTTACCTGAAGACCCTTCACTTGCTATACTCAAAGCATGGTCAAAAGAAAAAATGTATCTTAGTATATTTGATTATTCTAAATATAATTTATATATTCCACCTATTAATTGATTATATAATGGAATCCTTTTTAATAGTAAAATAGAGTCAGCTTATTACGTTTATTGCTTTATAACTTGGATTGAAATAGAAATATTCAAAAAATTTCTATATTTATCTCAATATTTTTACTTCATTATTACGGATTAATATAAATTTAAATTTAGCTAATGTTAAAAATAAAATATCAAAATGAATTGATTTTATATATGATAGAGGACTCAATGGGGAACGTTTAAGAAAGATAAGATGTCACGTGATTGATAATTTAGTGGTATAAATGAAAATAGCTTAATAAAATATGATAAACAGCTTTATGATCCATTTGATTATACGACTTTGATAGCTTAAGATTATTTAAATTATATAAATGTAAGTAATAAATTGATAGAAGTAGAAATGTTAAACTAATAAATTTCAAAGTACATGTAACTTTTTTAAAGAAAAATTGTAAAATGATAAAATGTAGAAGCAAAAAAGAAGTAAAAACCATTATTGAAAGAAATTAATCTTGTTGATAAAGTGATAGAAATAATATAAAAAAAACAAATGTTACTGATACATTAAAAAAAGAAGTAAATTCAATTAAACCTAATATTAATAAATTATCAGTTATACAAGTTAAAATTAATAATGATAGTTCTATAAAAATTTTGATTAACACGTGTTCAAAGGTTATCGTTTTACCAATGGAACTTAAAATTGATGATTGTTATGTAAATAATAATGAAATTATGCATGTGAGATATTAAACTATAACAGCGCTGTCAAATACTGTAAAGCTAAAAAAATAGTAATTTTTTAAAGTAAGAAATCAAATTATTAAATATTATGTATATTTATGTAATGTAGATTTTCTTAAGCTTTTTTTTGATGATAAAATAGAATATTTTTAAACATTTAACGGTTGCTTTTGATAAAAAAAATGATAAGATAGTTGTTTAAATCTATACTAAAATGTTAGTACTTAGAGAAAGTCTATAATAATTTTAAAAACTTTAAAACAAAAGCAATAAAAAAAATACTACAAAAATAGTTTTTACCCTTGATAATTTTCTTCAAAATTAATAAGGCCCAAATAATAACTATTATTACGATTTTCCATAATGTTTATAAAAATTATTGATTATAAGTGTTTTTTTTCTTTTTTTTATCAATCAGAAATTACAGCAATATTTTTAAATTGTTGGATATATATGAGATTTAGAAAACACGTACACGATAGATAACAATAATAACTTTATTAATAATAAACGATTCTACAATATAACACCCACAGTCCAAAGCCGACTGTATAAGACGGAGTAAAAGTAAAGAATGAATATTTCACAAAAATTGGTCCCTTTTATACCTTGGATTTTAGGCGACCTTCCAAATTCCCAGGACTATCCTTTTGAGAGAGCGGATCCTTTGTTACATTCCCATGAAAGTCCGTGTGAGAGTCAGAGATTCTTCCTTTACTATTATATTTCTTCAATACTAATTATTTGTTACTTAAACATTCTCACAGACATTGATTTTCAGTATATTCATCACTATGTCCTTTTACAATTTTGTAACACTATTATGTTGTGTTAAAAATCTAGAAATTGTGATAATTTATTTTTTAATTAGATAAAATTTACTTCATCTGGCATATTGTAAATTTAATGAAAGTCACTTTTTCTCAAAATTTTTGAGTATTCATGACATTTTTTTATTCAACATTTTAGTTAAGCATGAAAAACCTACCAGATATCCATTTAGTAATTATTTATATATATAGCGACTTGTAATTAGAGCAGTATAAAGTTTTAAGTATTTCTAAAATGCAAATGATGACCCCTGAAAATAAACGTTTAGGTAAAAATTGAAAAAATTACTATAAAACAGGAAGAAAAGAATAAATATTTTAATTACAAAGCTGCATACACAGTGTCATTCACGTAAGTCATCTCAGAAACTGTTAAATAACTTTGCTCATTCCTAGGATACAAATTTAATATCATAGTCATATTGTAACGAGGGATAATATTATTATTGTTTTATGGATTTCATAAAGATTTTTGAATTTCAGTGGATTTATAGGCTTTTAAAATTTAGACCATTTTTTAATTCTAAATGAATTTAACTTCCTTATATAAAATCACATTATATTGATTGTTGTTAATTATACAAAGCAGTTTTTTTTACATATTCCAATGATACCATATATACAACAATCCAACAACTATGATTAAGTACTTAATTAGAAAAGAAAATGAATTTTTTAAATATTTAAAAATTTCTAAATAATTAAATTTAAATTTAGTAATTTCAAGCAATAAACTATTATTATTTTGGTGGAATGAATAAATATCTATCGAATAAGTATAGTACCATAAATTAAAATTGATGTTGAAAAATTTGTGATTTGTCATTACCATTGTCATACTTTTAATGGCAAAGTGAATTATAAATATTAGATTTTTCAACATTTATAATGCTGAATATTATTATAATCACTTGCACATGTTAATTAACAAAATAATACTTATTTGTTTATATAATATTCAAAGAACTATAATATTTTTTGTGCACAAACTTTTTGATAGGATAATTTTATTTAATATTTCTACGCTATCTACCACTATTTCATAATATTTTCCGTAGCTTCTAATCTATGGAAAATTTCGACGCATTTTTTAAAATTATCGTATATTTAATCTTTTTCTATACTTTCTATATTTCAAAAACAGAAAAGATAATCAATAATAGGATAATAGGGTAGATACGTTTGCTAATAAAACATTTTCGAAATTCAAAAAATAAAAAAAAATTGTACACCTTTTCTTATTGTTAAAAATAGTTAATATTTTACTTATTGTAACTTTCTTCAAAGTTTTTTGTAGTTAACAATATTATACCTATTTGATAGATATTTATTTATTTTATTAAAATAATAGTTTTTAGTTTTAAAAATTAACATATTAAATTTAAATTCTTAAAAAAACATCGAAATCATGGAAGAAATTTAGTTTTTGGATTTGTATACTAATGATATTTTAGAAATAGGTAGAATATAACTTGTATTCTTATAATCAATAACAATCATAATATTACTTTCCATTTCACAAAGTTAAATTAAATTAGCGTTAAAAAATGTAAAAAAATTTAGATAGTTCACAACTCCGTCTTGAATGTAGACTTCCTAGTGGGATCTATATTAAATAAAGGTATGTATCTATATTAGTCTACTAAATGACTATTAATCACAACTGTATTTTGAAAATAGTCAAAGTTATTATTGTAAATGTCTGGGAAGTCTTACATGATCCACCCCGTATAATCTTATAAGAAAATTATTTTACGATGATTTTATATATTTTACTATTTTTTTTATTATTATCATGTTTTATCTTTATTCAGAACGAAAAGAAGTATATACTAGAATTAATTAGTAAGTTAAAACTTATATATAAGATCTTTTTAAGATAGCTATTAACTTAATCATGCATTGAACGTAAACAAAAGATCCATAATAATGTATTTAAAATTACTATTTGTTTTAGAACGAATTTCAATCAATAAAATGATTTAATTATTTGAATGATAATAACTTTTTATTCTTTATACTTTTTAATAAATTACATCTTAATTTTATAATTAAATTTGTTTTAGACGCTGCATCTCCAAATGACTTATAAAAATTGTCATTAATAAAATTCTAAGTATATTAAAAAGTATGTATCATATTATAACATAAAAAAATTATTTAATTACTATTTTTAATCAATTTTATACGAAAAGAACTAATGTTTTATTCTATTTTAGTATATCTATAAAAATTAAAACTTAATATTTTCAGTAATTTGTCAATAAATTATTTTATATAAAACGCATATTGCGAGCCAGTCGAACTTTTTTTTAAAATTTTGTACAACTAAAAATTTTACCCCCCATTTTTATTTCATAAATAAAAAGAGCAACCAAAAAAATGTATGTTGGCAAATTTATTCGGCTTGAAACTTTGAGATGCAGGAGCTGCAACGAGTCAAAGTCGTTAAAATTGATTTTTACAAGTTTCCGGTAAATAGATTTTTTTTTAAATAAATGTTGTTCCTAGGGGTAATTTGTTATAAAAAAACGAATGAGCATACTTTCGGCTTCATAAATTTACGTCTTTAATGTCTTTTGCAATTTTTTTTGAGTTTTTTTAATTTTTGAGTGCCAAAATAAAAAAAGCACATATTCTCACTATGCTCATTCGATTTCTCATGTAATTTTACATCTAGATTTATAAAAATCAAAAAAATTAAATGGGAAGGTAAATGTGATCTTGAATGAAGAAGAATACTGGTATTATTAAATAGAATAGATGTCTTCACATTTGAGTGCAAAAATCGAAAAAGCGCATGTTTTCACTATTCTCATTCGATTTCTCATGTGATTTTACATCTAAATCTATGAAAATCAGAAAAATAAAATGGAAAGGTAAACGTGTTCTCATACAAAATATAGATTTCAATTCAATATAGTAGAATATTGGTACACTTTTTTAATAAATTTTAAATTTTTTTTATAATAAATATTGTTTCTAACAGAATTTTTATATGAAAAATCGAATGAACACAGTGAGAATATGCGCTTTTTCAATTTTTGTACTCAAATGTGAAAACACCTATTCTATATGAAAATACAAGTATTCTTCTTCACTCAAGAACACATTTACCTTCCCATTTTATTCTTCTGATTTTTATAAATCTAGATGTGAAATTACATGAGAAATTGAATGAGCATAGTGGAAACATGCGCTTTTTCGATTTTTCTACTCAAAAATTGAAAAATTTTATTTCCCTAGAAAATACCAAGATTCTTCTTCACTCAAGATCATATTTACCTTCCCATTTTATTCTTCTGATTTTTATGAATCTAGTTGTAAAATCATATGATAAATCGAATGAACATAGTGAGAACATGCGCTTTTTCGATTTTTCTACTCAAAAATTGAAAAATTTTATTTCCCTAGGAAATAACAAGATTCTTCTTCACTCAAGATCACATTTACCTTCCCATTTAATTTCTTTGATTTTTATGAATCTAGATGTAAAATCACATGATAAATCGAATGAACATAGTGAGAACATGCGCTTTTTCGATTTTTCTACTCAAAAATTAAAAAAACTCAAAAAAATTGCAAAAGACATTAAAGACGTAAATTTATGAAGCCGAAAGTATGCTCATTCGTTTTTTTATAAAAAATTATTTCTAGAAACAACATTGATTTAAAAAAAAATCTATTTACCGGAAACTTGTAAAAATCAATTTTTACGACTTTGACTCGTTTCAGCTTCTGTATCTCAAAGTTTCAAGCCGAATAAATTTGCTAACATATATTTTTTTGGTTGCTCTTTTTATTTATGAAATAAAAATGGGGGGTAAAATTTTTAGTTGTACATCAAATGTCTGATTGACTCACAAAATGGGTTATAAAAAAATTTATGACCTTCCTATGTTGATTTTCAAAAATAATTTTTCAGTATAGAAAGAAAGAATGTTATTTTTGTTCATCTTAAAGCGAATTATAAAATTTGATGAAATTAAAAAAGGTGTTAAAGAGAGGGACGGATTAGTAGATTTTAGAGAGAATTATTAATTTTTGTTAGTAGATTTTTGCGCTTTGTAATATTTCCCTAAGAAGTCGTCCAAATAAACTTTATAGAAAAATCATATTTTTTAAAAATTTTATCTGTATATAAAAGAAAAAATTCGTTTTAAGATTTAAAAAATACGTTTAAATTTATTATTTATAATAGATCCTATTTATTAAAATGTAAACGGTAATTTATAATGAATTTGTAATAAAGAAATAAGAAAAAATTTATCGCACAACAAAGATTTTTTAACTAAGAAATGAAAAAATCATTCAATTATTTACTACAAAAAATTTTTGCTAAATAAAATTATACACAAAAAGTGTCTTTGTAAAAAAAATATTCAGTTATTTATTATTAAAAACACGAATTTGATTTGCTATCTTAAATTATCCAAATTACATATTTTGTATAATTATATAATTAAGAGCTTCATAAAAAAAATGTAGTAATAAAATCAAAGTTTATTATATTTCTAATTTTTTTATTGCTAGATTAAAATAAATAATTTACCACTTTTCAACGTGGAAAATGGTATGTATATTTACATGTACTCTAATAAATGAAACTTCATCATTATAATTGAAATATACGCATTATATAGTAATTTTAAATTTTATATATAATGTAGTCAATTTTGTGGATAAGACCATTTCACCAATTTTTAATATCCTCTATATTAATAATTTAGTAGAAATTAAACTAGATTTCTAGATTATGTAAATTATGTTTTTATATGTTGTAATTTGTTTCTAAAATACTTCTTTATTTATTTTGTATCTTTCAATCATCAATTAGCTAGATAGGTACAATATAATATACATTTAAAAAGAATTCTTTAGTTTGTTTTTACTTATTACATTCTTTACAATAAGAAAAAGTAACTGATAAAAAGTAAATTTCCAGTGATAAGTTATTTATTTACAATAATTTTTCTCAAAATTTTCCGGAATTCCAAAAATTTATAAGTAAAGAAAAAAATGTTATTTGTCAAGATTTTTTAAAAAATTGTAAAGAACGGAAAAAATGCTTAGAATAAATACTATTAATTACTAAAAAAAAAGAAATTTATGTTTATAGGAAGATAATTGTTATTGCAAATTGTATTTGTTACGAAATCAATAGTAAAATTAGTTTTATATTTGAATAAAACTATCTTTGGCAAAAAGTTAATGCATAAGAAAACACTAAACACCTATATTATGGATAAAAAAAAGTTAAGAAATGAATCAAAAAATTAAAAAGTTGTAAACTTCTAAAATAGCGCAGTTTTTTGTAAGCACGTTTGCTCTTCAATTTTGCTTAATTATGTAAATATGAAGAGAAAAATTCTATATAAGTATTATTGTAAATCAGTGCTCCAAAGTTGAAATTTGTTATTTAAATAAAATTTTATTGACACTATAACAATTAAAAAAATTAATTAATTTGCTTAAAATAAAAGAAAATTCTCTCCAAATTACCAAAAATAACTTTTTGTTTCTTTCTTTCCGGATCGCATTTAAAAAATGATCACTTATGACTTTGCGTATTTCAAAAAACACTGTTAAATCAACATATAAAAATTCTATATTTATCTAAACTTTATATAATCAGAATGGACAGTCATTATCAACAAGATGAAATCATAATAATATAGATTTTAAAATAGATTGAATCTTATAAAAGAAATTAACAGAAATCATTAGAGAAAAGACATTTATATGATATATTATAATTGTAATACTGATAATTTGATTTTTAATATTTTTTACTGCTCTATAAACCATTTATATAAATTAAACATTCATATTAACTATAATACTTTATTTTTAAATCTTAAATTTTGTATAATTTTAAATGTTATATTTTTGCTGTCTAAAGTTTTAAATTCAGAAGTAATTTGCTATCTTTAATAATGTCCCAATTCTTATTTTCTAATAATAAAGACTATTACTAAAGACTCACGAAAACAAAATTACGCATTTCAAACACTGCTTACAATGTGATCATGTATATTGCGACATAGAGTTTTATCATACTGAAAAGTTAAGGTAGATTTTCAGAAGACAATTTTGTGACAACAAAATTAATATCATATGCGAATTTAAAAAAGATACATGTTTTCTATGTTTTAAAAATTTAAAATCTATTTATGAAAACATTTAATATAATTATTACAACAAGCAATTAAATTGTCTTAAAAATTTTTTGAAAATTGGAATGCTAATATTAGAAGTTAAATATTTTGGGAATGACGTTACTGGAAATAGTGTATCATTAAATTATATAACAGGCTATTTTTTTATAAATAATCTATTCAAAAAAATTTAAAAGTAACTATCTATTTATCACAAATGAGGAAGAAAATAAATTTTAACTTTTATATTGTCACTTCTTTCATTATAAAAGTAACGTTATTTTATTAAAACAAATGTTATAATGTATTTATCAAACTGTGATCTTACATATGAATTGCCTTTTTCAAATATCATCCATGTTTTCTTTTTAACAATTTAATGTAAGAATATAATTATATTAACAACTGCAAGTGGTTAGTGTTTTAATATAATTAAAAATGAAAAAATATTAAATAATTAAGGCGCTGTTTTTATAATAAATGAAATGATAATATACTAATCAAAATTTATTTTTGTTCGTAGAAATTATGTATAAATAAAAGTAAACTAGTAAAGCAAATAATTACACAATTGCCTGATTTTTATATTAAAATATTTTTCTTCGTTATACACAACGAATTGTTTCATAAAGATCAGGACTGCTTTATTAAATTCTCTACCACTTTTTATTTCTCGGATCACTTTATCAATTCTCGGACTATTTTGTTATTTCTCAGATTATTAGAATGAAAAAAAAATGTCAAAATTTTAATTACATAAGCTCAAGTAAAATGGTAAAAAGAAAAAAATAAATTCCGTTAGACCAAAACTTTTTTTTAGAGAAATTATAAAATGCAAATTAATTATTAGTAAAATATATGATAAATAAATTAACAAAACACATTAAAAGTAATTATTTATTTTTTACAAAGCATAATATAAAATGAAAACTGTTTTAAATGTTAAAATGATTTTTTTAATTTTTAAAAAATTTCAGAAGAGGTTAAAAAGTTATTTGCTATTAAATTTAAAAAAATGTCCAGTTATTTCATTAGCACTTTTATAATCTTTGACTGAATATTTATAACCAGGCTTATAATGTTTAGAATATAATTCTTGTGTCGTTTTACTTATGTTTTTTAAAATAAATCATGTATTTGACAAAATTTATTATAAGATTATAAAAATTAACTAAAATATAGTTTACTAATACAAAAAATAACGTTTTGTTTACAAAAATTAAAAAGTATAAAGATAAGACGATAATTCATTTCAAAATTATTTGTATTTTGCATTTAAATAGTCTGCATTTTAACAAGATGTTCCTTGTTTTGACAGATAATCAGTGAATTGATAAAGTGATCTGTATTTTGTAAAGTTTAATCAGCAAAATGGTAGAAAAACGTTTGTGTGTAGTAAAAAAGTAATTTATATGCCTATAAACAATTAAATTTATAAAACCTATCAAATTATAACATATTTTGTCTTTTGCGTAAAGTTTAGAAAATTTTAAGCATTAAAAATAATTAAAATTACCTTTGCAAAATAATATATATATAAATATTAAAACGTGTATAGCCAATATAAAATATTTGATATTATTCTTTATTTTCAAATCGCATACTCTAAATATTGTAATTTATTGCATATTTTGTTTTATTGATTATTTTTAATAGCTATAGCAATTACAATTTTTATAAACTACAGTGAACTGTAAAGAAATTAAACCAATAGACCTGAATTTGTTTGAATTGAGTATAATATAAGTTAATTAAGCACAAAATTTTTATCAAATGTGAATAAAAACATATAATGCTTCAGCTAAAATATATTCAAAAAAAATGGATATCTATAATCTAATAATAATAAAGGAAAACTAAAAAATCGTCGGATAACGATATCAATTTAAAAAAAAACAACTGAAGATTTTAAAATTAGTAAAGAAAAAGTATTTAAATTTTATTTATAATGAATATTGTTGAAGTAATCAGAGCTTTTTAAATTCAATCTAGTTTTACGTTTAAAAGATCTCTTAAATTAGGATTAAAATTTGTAATGTTTTTAATTCAAGTATGGGATGTAATAATTATCTAGAAAATACTCTTATATATTTATAAAAGAAAGACAAAACTTAAATATCTTAGATGGCAACTTTGTCGTCATCTCAATTTGAAAAAGTGTACCTTTTTTAAATTACAACATGTTTTTATGATCTTATCGTTTTCCAAATGTTTAAAATATCTTTTATAACATATGGTAAAATTAATAAAAAAAGTTAATTTACAATTTAACTACAAAACGTATATAGAATTGCTATATTTTCTAAGAATTTCGAGATTTGCTAATTTTCTAAGATAATATAACTTTTTAAAAGCATAATACTTTTTCACAATATTATACTCATCTAGTATCCCAAATGTTTTTCTGCACCATATTTGAAGGTTCGTTAAAAGATGTTAGCTGTAAGTAATGTTTGAATACTTTTTAAATGAAAGTTTTTCAAATAATTTTCAAAATTGCAAATTTAGGAGTTTAAAAGTATTCATATTTGTAATATTAGAGAGCAACAAATATTTAATTGTAAAAATCTAATTAATAAGAGATTGTAGTTGTATATTTGATCTTAGTTTTTTATAGAAATAATTTAAGTTATTTTCTTTATGAAAAAATGAGCAATTTTTAATGTTTCATAATTTTATTTAGAATTAATATTTAATAATTAATCTTGAAAAATGTTGTAGAAAATTAATTTAGTTATTAGATAAGTATAAATTACAAATAATATTAAATTTTGAAAAAGTTACACTTTTCAAATGTTTACGTTAATATCCTTGACAAGATAATTTAGTTTACGATTATATTTTACAGAGTGTCTCAAAAATAGGCGACCAAAGTGAACATTAATAACTTTATAAAATTTTATGATATAATATAAATTTGATAGCCTCACGTTTTTTATACAAATTATTTCATAATCGTTTTTTAATCTTACATTAAAAAAAGTTATAGAAATTTATGTGAATGTTAATTTCCTATACTTTCTTTTTATTAAAAAAAACATAACTTTTTCAGCAAACGATATTTTTTTCTAAACTACTTTAAATTTTAAGAACCTAATTTTTTTAAAGTAAAAAAAGAATAATTGTTTTAAGTCAATTATGTATAATACAATATATTTTTTTGTAGTGACTATTTTATTTAAATTTATCAACATTAAGAAGTTTAAAACTTTTAAAATTGATGTAATTTTTGTAACACATATAACAAAAGTTTAATCTTATAAAATTTCAATTAGTAATATTCTTTAACTATTTGCTTTTCATATTATGTTAAGTATAAAAAAGTTGTAGAAATTTATTTTAAATCTTTTCAAATATGAACAAAAATACATAATATTTAATGTTTTATAACCTTATTTATATTAACTTTTAACAATGGGTTTTTATATACTTTATAGAAAAGAAGTTGAGATATTAAACAATCAGAATATTATAAGAAAATATTGAAAGTTAAAAAAGTTTAAATGGTTTTTGAGAAACAAACGTTTATTTTTCGAAAAAAAGTTACAATAAACAATGGTGATCATATAAATCATTTAAATTTTTTTTAACTTATGATCCAGAAACAATCTTGAAATATATTATAGAAAAAGAATAAAACTATTAAATTTATATATATCAAAGAGTTATATATACAGGGTGTCTCATAATTAACTCCCCACCTGCGAGAGCTTATAACTTTTTTCTACGAAGAGATAAAAACGTGAAATTTTGCAAGTTAGTAGAACTAAGAGACAATATTTTTTATTTTTTTTATTTTTAAAAAATTATGGTCCCATCCGGACTTATGGCCATTTTAAAAAAATGTGTTTTTTTCGCCTTTATGAGTACGTAACTTTTTTATATGAAGAGATATTTAAATGATTTTTTTACAGATCGAAAGCTCAACTTCTTTTGTACAAGAATCCTCAATATCATAAATATTGAACTTTATTAACATTGTTTAATTTTTAGTTAAATCAAAAAAACCACGATTTTTGTCAAAATTTCATAGTTTTTTCAAAATTAAAGCTCATTGAGAAAATTCTCGCAACAGCTTTATCATTATTCTAATAGAGTAAACGATGCACTATCTAACGATAATAATCTTGTTTTCTAGTGATAAGTTTCAAGAAAGTTATGACAATTCAAAAATAGTCTAATTTTTCATTTTCTTTAATATTTGAAAAAAAGTATGCTATTTCTTTCAATTTTTCAACATCGATAATGATTTTTTATTGAAAATAGTTGAAATATTATTCTATTTTTTATTGCTAATTGTTCAAATTTCGAACATAAATCCAATGAGAACAAGGTCGAAAATACGAAATTTTTTAAAGATGCATAAAAATGCTCTTATAGGGCAATTATGATGTAAAATAGTATAAAATGCAGATAAATTGCAATAAATGTTAAGAAAAATAATTTTTAAAAAAATTTAAGTGATAAAAATTATTGGGATTTTTTGGCCGAATATGGACATATGAGCAATATACCTTAAATTAGCATACTTTATTGATGAAAATAATACTATTAGGTATTAAATATGTTAAAAAAAATAGTGTTTATAACTTAATTTTTTACCAAAAGTACGAAATTTGTGATCTTTGGTAAGTCATAACTTTCGTCAATAGCATTTGATTTTAATGGCACTATACTCATTCGATAGAACTTCGTTAATTCCATCAGAATAATGATAAGACTTTTGCGAGAATCTTCTCAATGAGCTTTAATTTTGAAAAAACTACGAAATTTTGACAAAAATCGTGGTTTTTTTGATTTAACTAAAAATTAAACAATGTTAATAAAGTTCAATATTTATGATATTGAGGATTCTTGTACAAAAGAAGTTGAGCTTACGATCTGTAAAAAAATCATCTAAATATCTCTTCATATAAAAAAGTTACGTACTCATAAAGGCGAAAAAAACACATTTTTTTAAAATAGCCATAAGTCCGGATGGGACCATAATTTCTTAAAAATAAAAAAAATAAAAAATATTGTCTCTTAGTTCTACTAACCTGCAAAATTTCACGTTTTTATCTCTTCGTAGAAAAAAGTTATAAGCTCTCGCAGGTGGGGAGTTAATTATGAGACACCCTGTATATACAAAAAGTTATTAATTCTCCATTGAATCGTTTTTTAAGACATCCTAGTTGTCGTAACGTACGGCTATTAAAATACAATAATTTTTCTATAATTTGATTTTTTGTAGGTCTAAAATCTAGTAATACCTGAAATATAAGGCTAAATTTTTATTTAAGTCACTATAATAGTGCTTTATCAATGCTTTGATTGTTATATGTTTAAATCTATAAAAAAGTAACATTAAAATTGAAAAATGACATGACTTTTGGTGTTTTCTAGTACTAAAAATCAATTGTAACTGCAATAGTACAATTTACCGAAATTATTTTAAATCGTTACTCTTTTTTATGTTTATCATTAATTATTGAAGTAATATTTAATGTAAATGTCATATTAAGTTAAACATACTTTACATAATAAAATATTGATACTTTTTATAAAGACAAAATGTATATTGTATTATTTCGGAGGCGGTTTCAGACATGATGCCACCCTATCAATACATTTTACAATGAATCAAAATTTAAAAATTATTCTTTTTTTAGATTCGTTTTAATACATTATTATAATAAATATTCCACTTTTTCTTTATTTACCTTTAATAATCCAACTATAGATCCGTTCTTGCAGATTACGTCTGGTTGTAGTTTATATTTTATAACTTTTTTAATTTCAGTAAACAGGGAAGACATTTTTTCAGATGTCTTTGTTTAATCTTTTATTATATTTTACTAGAATATGTCTACTAATAAAACAGTCGCCAGTTTCTTTGTTTTTAATTTGGTTAGTTATTAATCACACACTGTATTATTATGTTTAATTCTGATTACCGAATGTACCTTTCAATAAGTCATAAACGAAAACTTTTATTAACTCTAGAGAAGGTAATTATTGACTTAAATTATACAAAAAAAAGTAACTAAAATAAAGATGTTTTTAAAAGATAACTTTGCTAATGATATAATAAGACTTTTGATTCCCATTTTTCTCTCAAGTTAAAGAAATACATATTTTAGCTTTTTATTTATAAAAATCAGATAATTTGAAAAATGCCATTATGAAAACAAAATTTGTTTTCTTATTTTTTAATTTTATACATTATATACAAGAATACCACTAATTTTATGATTTTTTTTTAGATTTGCTATCTATCCTAGGATTGAAATAGTAAATTAATAACTTTTTTTATTGTGTTAAGTTATTATTCTTAAAGTAAACACTATATACTTTTTATTATAACTATAGTAAAATTTCTTAAGAGCAAAAATAACTTAATTTATATCGTAAATATCGTAAAATATTAACTACACACAAGAAAAAATGGGACACATATTTGCGTAAAATGTAATAAATTTGTCCCATCTAATAAAATTTGAATTTTCTTGATTTGCGATAATTTTAACGCAATTATTTTGTACAAAAAATTAAGGCAATAGTTAAAATTAGTTTTTATTTTATTGTTTTTATTTTAAAACTTAAGTTATTTTTTACAATGCATTTTAAAATACAATATTAGATTTTAACTTTTTATAAGATTAAAAAATGCTTTTATAAAGAGTATTTATCGACATATGATAGTATTTTTTAGATATTCTTCAATTGTTTGAATAACTATAAATTAGATTTTTATATAAAGTTATATTCATCTGATGACTCAACTTTTTTATACTGTTTTTTTAAGATCATCTTTAAAAGTCAAACTGATTAAAAGTTTTAAAACATTATACGTTTTGTTCATAGTAAAAAAAATTTTTAAATATTTTAATTTAAAAAGAAAAATAGCAAGTACTAAGATAATATTTTCAATAAACATTACTTTGTATGGTTAGATAATTATCACTCTTTCTTATTGTTGTTGTAAAATTTCTAAATTTTTAAATTTACTGTTGTTAACGGGTTGCTTAAAAGAATAATTTTTGTTAAAACATTAACAACTTTACAGGAAATTGATTTCTGATAACTCACTTCATAATATATTATAAAAACAAATTAGATTCTAAAATAGGTGTAATATTTTTAAAATTTCTAAGATTAAATAAATGTTTAATTACTTCAAAATAATAAAAGTATATATTTTTGTAAAAAAAACGACCAAATTTATGCGAAAATCTAACATTTTGCATCATTTAAAACATTTTTGTTGTCGCCTGATATTTTTAAAATTTGAATAAATTTTGACATTTCAAAGTGGTGGGACATTTTATTGCATTTTATGTAATAATGTCAAAATTTGTCCCATTTTTTTTGTGTACACATAAAAAGTTAAAAATTGTTTTTATAAAAGCAATTGTTTTATCATGAGTAATACAGCAGACTTGTTTCATTTTGACGATCAAATACTTTTTTTAATCACAAAGTATAAACAAATACCGTTCTGATTATGTAGAAAATATTATACACTTTTATTATAAAGTACATCTTTTTTTTAACAAATTTCTATAAACAGTAGAAACTAAATACATACTTTTTTATGAATTGATACATAATTTTTTTATAATTATACATAAACATTATTTTAGACTCTGGTATAGAAAGAATTTTGATATTCTTATATAGTAATTTAAGTAAGATTCATAGTTTAAGAAAAATTTGATAAATCTGGACTCAAAACAGTAGTAAAAATTTTGATTATGCTGTTAATTTGATATTAGTCATTTTTTTTAATGTGTTATAATAAGTTTTACTAAATAAACTCTTTTATTTTAATCAATTATTTTTTCTTATACCAAATCTTTATATTATTTAACAATAGTATTTTAGAAGGATTTAAATCATTCTTTTAATTCATAATGTTTCAAATTAAAAGAATGATTTAAAAATTTTTTTTTATTTTATTGGTAGTAAAATAATTTTTCTATATTTATACTCTAATTTAATTATTCTTAAAAACACGATCAATTATCAACTTGTATTAATCGTCATGTTTTACTATAATAATCAAGTTTTGTAGAATATGATAAAAACTTTACTGAAAAAATTCCAAACAAACTTATTTTAGTTATAAAAAAATTATATCCTATTTTAAATTTTATAAAAAAAAAAACAAGTAAAATTTATACTAATATAAAATCATTTAGTACTAATATAATAAATTCAAAAAACTACTTCAACTGTTATCCGAAAGCTGTGTTAGATACGCCTCAAACCACATGTATATAAGAGGTGTTCTCTTATATACATGAGTATTCTTAGCATTCTTACAATTCTTGTTAATCCTCTTCTTGATATATAATAAAAGATATATATATAATAGTAGTTTTATCTTATCTCAAAGCATGATTCTGGAGATCTCCCCTTATCAGAGGGGATCTCCAGGATTACACAACTTTAATCATTTTAAACTTTTACAATTTTTAAAGTAAAATTTTTTATTTATGTTACTTTGTTGATCTATAAGATCAAATTTTTTGTCTTATTAATAAATTTTTGTTGTACTTGGACTTTTAGACTTAAAACTATATTGAGTAATTTTTTTATAATTAATATAACTTTTTTTTGTATTATGATATAGAAAAATATTTAAAGTATTTTGTTGGTGACCTTCTCAGTAGATAAATGAACTTTTTTATTTTCACACAAATAAATTACACTTTTAATAAATGACCACCTAGGGATACTAAATTAACTTAACTAACTCATTAACTTATTAAAAACCTATGATCTCTTAAACACCATCCAGAGATCTTTTACTTTTCCTCAATTTTAATACCCCTAATGGACTAAAATTACAATAAGTTAATAAATACAGGGTGTCTCATAATTAACTCCCCACCTGCGAGAGCTTATAACTTTTTTCTACGAAGAGATAAAAACGTGAAATTTTGCAGGTTAGTAGAACTAAGAGACAATATTTTTTATTTTTTTTATTTTTAAGAAATTATGGTCCCATCCGGACTTATGGCTATTTTAAAAAAATGTGTTTTTTTCGCCTTTATGAGTACGTAACTTTTTTATATGAAGAGATATTTAGATGATTTTTTTACAGATCGTAAGCTCAACTTCTTTTGTACAAGAATCCTCAATATCATAAATATTGAACTTTATTAACATTGTTTAATTTTTAGTTAAATCAAAAAAACCACGATTTTTGTCAAAATTTCGTAGTTTTTTCAAAATTAAAGCTCATTGAGAAGATTCTCGCAAAAGTCTTATCATTATTCTGATGGAATTAACGAAGTTCTATCGAATGAGTATAGTGCCATTAAAATCAAATGCTATTGACGAAAGTTATGACTTACCAAAGATCACAAATTTCGTACTTTTGGTAAAAAATTAAGTTATAAACACTATTTTTTTTAACATATTTAATACCTAATAGTATTATTTTCATCAATAAAGTATGCTAATTTAAGGTATATTGCTCATATGTCCATATTCGGCCAAAAAATCCCAATAATTTTTATCACTTAAATTTTTTTAAAAATTATTTTTCTTAACATTTATTGCAATTTATCTGCATTTTATACTATTTTACATCATAATTGCCCTATAAGAGCATTTTTATGCATCTTTAAAAAATTTCGTATTTTCGACCTTGTTCTCATTGGATTTATGTTCGAAATTTGAACAATTAGCAATAAAAAATAGAATAATATTTCAACTACTTTCAATAAAAAATCATTATCGATGTTGAAAAATTGAAAGAAATAGCATACTTTTTTTCAAATATTAAAGAAAATGAAAAATTAGACTATTTTTGAATTGTCATAACTTTTTTGAAACTTATCACTAGAAAACAAGATTATTATCGTTAGATAGAGCATCGTTTACTCTATTAGAATAATGATAAAGCTGTTGCGAGAATCTTCTCAATGAGCTTTAATTTTGAAAAAACTATGAAATTTTGACAAAAATCGTGGTTTTTTTGATTTAACTAAAAATTAAACAATGTTAATAAAGTTCAATATTTATGATATTGAGGATTCTTGTACAAAAGAAGTTGAGCTTTCGATCTGTAAAAAAATCATTTAAATATCTCTTCATATAAAAAAGTTACGTACTCATAAAGGCGAAAAAAACACATTTTTTTAAAATGGCCATAAGTCCGGATGGGACCATAATTTTTTAAAAATAAAAAAAATAAAAAATATTGTCTCTTAGTTCTACTAACTTGCAAAATTTCACGTTTTTATCTCTTCGTAGAAAAAAGTTATAAGCTCTCGCAGGTGGGGAGTTAATTATGAGACACCCTGTATATAAAATAATATAATAAAATAAACGATACATAAGATTTTTTCTACTCATATAATAAATTCAACTAAATGTTAAAAATCTCATCTTCCCAAATTTATCCATTCCTTCTTTTGTTTTAAGAGTTCATTAAGAATTTTAGCACGAAAACAAAATTTGAATTACAATTAATTTACTATATAATAAAAAATGCTCTTCAAAAAAGTGTTTATAATTTTTCTTTAAATCAATTTCTAAACTTCAATTTATAAATATATTGCGAAAGGAACTCAAATTTTGATATGAGAATAGTATCATAGAAAATAACAAGTTGTTTTAATAACTGTTTGATTTTTATTCATATAATAATTGGATAAAATTAATCGCAAATTTAAAAAATTTTTATTTTACTAGATTAAACAAATTACTACATTTTGCCCAGAAATCTGTCTCTTTTTATGTCTACATTTAACGATTAATTTTATCTTTGATTGTTAGCTATTTATATTTCTAACATAAACATAGAGTGTATAAACATAAAATTGAATGTGGAATAATAATAAAAGTTGTTTAAAAATGTCTCCATAAAGTAAAAATTATGTAGAGCATTATGAGATTCTAATAAATAAAGTTAAGTTAGTTAATAGATTATATCTTCAAAATGTTTAACTGATAAAATTTATTAATTTTTTTAATGATATATAAAAATTTATAATTTCAATTCGTAGATTAATACTCTTGTTACTGTTAATAAAATTATTCTGTGTCTTAAATATTGAAAAAATATAACATCTTTATATTTTAAAAAGAAATGAAATTCACTATTTTTGAGTAAATACGACATTTTTTAAACTTAATCGTAATTAATGACAACACACCTATTCAATAACGTTTGTTTTCTTCTAGCGAAATAAATATGAAACATTATTTACAAATTACATTATTAAGAAATTAAATTAAAAAAATAAAAAATTTTTGACAAAAATCTTTGCTTTTTTTATTAAAAAATTTAATATTATAATTAGACTTTTATGTTAATGAAGTTCTTTTTCAATAAACAAAGTTGCTTTATCACAAATGATAAAAATTATATTAATTAGTTTTTATAACAAAAAGATAAATTGTCTTAATTACTGAAATGTATCTAAGTTTTTAACGTTTTTAACTCCACCTACAATTAAGATTTATTTATAATACTAAGTATAATTTTTTAATTAATTGATATTGCATTTAGATTCGGAATACACCAGTATCCGTTACCTAATAAAATATTAGAAAATTTTCAATTAATATATCTTTTATTTTACTAGGTCTACTTTTATTAATCAATTTTTGCTATTTTTTATACAAAAACTATAAATTTGTATCTAATATTTAACTTTATTTTTTTTAAACAAATTAGTTAATTTCTAATATTAAGCATAATTTAAATCAAACTTTAAGTTTAAAAGCAATTATAAATTTACACTATAAAAGCCTCAAAATGCTAATTATTTGATATTTGTAATTTTTTAAAGGATAGTATAAATTAAAAAAACACAAAAAATTATTTTTTATTTAGTATTTCTACCTTAAATTTGCAAAGAAATAAATTGTACTTAAAAAGTATAATTTTTAGAAACTAGCTATTATAAAAAATACTCATAACCTATTCTTGAAAATTAGTAAAAATTTTAATATATCTTATAAAAGATTACTGGAAAGTAGTATTTCACATAAAATTATTTTTCAAATTATTTCCCACATATTATTAATACAAAACAATCTTTTTTTTAATTTGCATTATAAATTTTAAAACTACATTATTTTTCCAGACCTGTAGAGAAACGACATAAGCTAATATTTAAACTGCTATAATATTTTCACTAGGATTTGTTCATAAATAAAATTTGAAAATTGAATATTTCACATCTTGGAATAGTAAAAAATTGGTTGACTTTACGAAAACATATAAAAAGTTAAACAGTAAAATAAATATAATACAATTAAAATTTAAAAATATTTTTCTACTATATACTTAAACTTAGTAAAACAAATAAAAAAATTAAGGATTTTTTTATTTTTACTTATCAAAAAGATGGAAAATAAGTTGATATATCTGAAAAATCTGGAGTTTTATTATTAGTTGTATTAATGTATTTTGCATAGATAAATTGACATGTTACCAATTGCTTAATTAATCTCTTTCAAAGCAAAAATCTCTCTTTATTTGTCAATTATTCTTCTGTTTATGCGATCTTGTCGTTTAAAGATTGGAAGCACCAGGAGAGAAAATTTTATATTATAACATTCTAAATTCTTTTGAAAATTTAATGTATCTTCCATTCTTTAGAGGGTGAAAATTGTTTTCTAATCATTTATATAATGACAAAAAGTATTATTTTTTTTGCAGACATAAATTGACATGTTAAGAATTACCTAAATGCTATGAATACCATACTTATTACTAATTATAAGTTTAATTAGAAGATATTTTACCAGAATAGCATTATAATTGTTGAAACAAGAACCCTTATTTTTGGGATAAACTTAATTATAGTGACTTCATAACATAAATTATTTACTTATATATTTACATATGTCTTTTTAATTTGTTCAAGCAATTAGATCATGTTAATAAAATTGTCAAATCATATTTTATGATTTTCCGAATTCATTCATTTTTTCTTGACTTTAATATATAGTCAATAGAAATTGCTTTATCATTTTCTAATTGTTTTATTATATCATCTCCAAAAGACAATACTAGATGATCGTGAGCAATTTCCAACACCATTTCCAATGAATATGTTCTACTAACAAGATTTGTAGAAACAAATTTAGCTTCGTGTGCTTTAAAAATATTTATACTAACTTCTTTGATATATTCCTTTATCTACTTTGAAATTGTAACACTTTTAGCTTTAGTCTTTTTAATTGCATTGATAAAAAGATAATTATCACATCGCAAATCTTTTGTTAGTTAAATGTAACTATAAAGTAAAATTTCCACTAATATAAAATCACCAAATTTTCTGATTGAAAATAAAAGATGTAATATGAATTTTTCAATATATCTCTTTTACAATAAATTAAATTACTTTAGCACCATATTTTGATTAGCGTAGTTTATCAATTTGAATTTTTTTAGTTTATTTACTTAAGCTCCTGAAGTAACTGCTATCAAAATTGCTAACATTTTACACAAACTATCAATGTCATCTCTTTTATCATTCACAATATATTTAAATAATATATCAATACTACACGAAAATGCATCACATGTTTTCTGTAAATTCTCTTGACGTTTACAAAATTCTACTACAGCTATAAACATCGATCATTCCATATTACTGTTAATAATTTCTCTAATTTTACTATAAAATAAACATTTTTTTAAGCTAAACGACAATCTTATATCAAATATAAAATTCGATCAATATATAGTGACAAGATATGCATAATAATAAATTTTATATTAAAAAATATACCTATTATTCATTCCTTCTTTCGGAATAAAAATTCCTAGCTGATTTTCATGATGTAACAGTTTATTATCAACACGCAATCATTAAACGTTTTGGTAAAAAATCTTTGCAGATGACGTGTTACGTGATTTTTGAATTTTTCAATGATTTCTTTAACAAGTGATTGTTTTCGCATAAGATTTTTTAATTTTATTTTTACACCACATTTTTCAGTCAGTATTATAAGAATGAAAATTATTAATAGAAGTATAGTAACCTATTTGTTCTTAAGGATCTACAAAGTTGATTGATGCACTTTTCTATGCGAAAAAAAGGATTAGGAGAAGCAGTTTTTTTCCCTCCTTTACAAAAAATTCCTTACATACCATGTAAACATTACTGCTGTTGATAATATTTTCTACATATGACCTTATTTTAGTATAAATAATTATCTTTGAAGTAAAGAAATTAAGTGTCTATTACTATAAGACATTAGTGTAAATGCATACAAAATTCTTAATAATTTTTGTTCTTTTGTTGTTATTATGATTTTACCATAAATGTCAGTAATGAGAGATGAAACGTAAATTTTTTTTCTATTGATTTTTTTACAAATTACTGGTAAATTGTATGTTCTACTAGAGAAACGAGTTATTTGATGAGTTGTTTAGAAGCTTTGAATGAAGATTTTTTATTAGCTGATAGCTGATTCACAAAGGTTTGATTGAGAGTCAGAGAAAAGCATGACTGCTGTAGAATTCGTTGATGGGTGTAATATTTGAAGACTTTTTTGATAATTTTGATGTTACTTTATTCAGTATTTGCTTAGACATTTTATGATTCTGCTGTAGCACTATTATTTTGCTATAAAACAAAGATAATTTTGTTATTCTGTAATCTACTATTATTTTCATTTTCTAATTGCTTGATGTTCTAGTAAGAAATCAAAATTTTGATAGTTAGTGTTGTTGATTAACAAACGTGTAATATCGTCATCATTGATTTAAAATTGAAGATGGTAATGATCTTTTGTAGTTAAGTAGAGTTTTGAAATTTCCTTAATATAGCATATGACAACTTTTTTTGTTTCTGTACATGTTCACCAGACATACCTATAAAATGCTTTAAATATAAATTAAATAAGTCATTCTTAATTTAAATAAAAACTTTATCTGACTTTTGTTATTTATTGTTCACATTGAGATTCCACTAAATCTGGTAGTATATAGGAAATAAACATTCTTTTCTGCAACTATCAAGTTTTAACTACGTGGAACAATTGCTATCAGTATTTAATAGTATTAAAACAACCACTTTTGATCTTAAAAAGGTTACTAATTTTAATTACGTCATTTATAAAAATGTTAAAGAAAAAAATTACATTTTAAAAAATATTGATTTAGCCTACGAAATAATAATGGCTATTAAACTAATGAGACAATTAATAAACAAAATTTATAATAATTAATCCTGAAAAGAAATATTTTGTTATTTTAAAATTTTTGTACTGTTAACGATAGTTAAAGTTAGGAGCATGTATACACCCACTGGATATATGTATATAATAGTTTCATTATCATTTAAATATATTATTCTTAATTTAAATAAAGACATTATCTTACTTTATTATTTATTGTTTACAATCCTTGTTGTAGCTTCTCTGATAAATGTTTTGAAATTTCTGGTGAAGTAGTTCCTTTATCAATAGCAATTTTTAGTGGTATATCTTATATGAATCCTGATTTAAAAGGAAAAGAATTTCTTAGAATAACATCAATTGTTTCCCCATTTATTTTTGTTTAAATTTATGATAATAAAGGTTAATGATTATGTAAAATTTATGGTAGATTAAAAAACTATAACAACAATAAATCAATAATAAAAACCCTTACAAAATAGCCTTACTTACCCTTGACAATTTTCCTTACCTAAATCTACAAGGTTTTAATAATGACTATTTTGTATGATATCAAATATATTTATAGGTAAAATTGATGAAGCCATATGTTTTTTTTTAATTATTTTTAATACCAATTAATTTTATTATTGACAAGATTACAATATTCGTTTTTTATTTTTAGAATTATTGTATAATTAATCCTAGAATAAGCAATGTAATAAATTCTATACATTTGATCATTTTATTTAAAAATACAAGTATTTTTTAAATATAGTTGTTAATAAGGGTTATTTTCAATTAAAAAAATCAACTATTGCGCATTGTAGGGTTAAAAATGGAAGATTTTTGTATTTTACATTGTTTGTTAATTTGATCACTTGAGAGATATAATTTGTATAAATTTTCATTTGTAGGTTCTGAGAATTAAATTTTTGTATCGTTAACATTAAATAAGTTCGTTGCTCCAGTTTTTGAAATTAACTATTCTAAATTGTCCAAAATTTCAAACAATTTTTAAACGTTTAATAAGAGAATCTCAATTTGTGCATCAATTGCTTTATGAATTAAAGTTAAAAAGCTCTTGAAATATCTTTTAGTTGTTTAAATTTCCTATTTAATTAATCAATCATACGTGGATCAATTTTAAATGATCTAATTCCCAGAGATATTTCAACGGTTGATAATGAATAATTGTAAATATATTGTGGAACTTTTTCTATGGGTATAATAAAATTTAAAAACGCACCCAAAAATCTTGTATACCTTTAAAAATTCCAGATGAAATTTTTGATATTTGTATTATTTTTACCAGCAAATTATTCACGAAAACATCCGTTTCATTAATAGCATCCATAAAATGACTGATAAAAGTATCAAAATTAGCATCTTTTTTAAAGGTTTAAAAATTGTCAACATATGGCTATATTAGTAGTGCGAATGTGACCACTGTAAGTCAAATTTTACGGAATAGAAACATCGTGATTATTTCTCTGAATAATACACACAAACATAAAAAGTGTCGTTTAGAACTGGTGAATTTTATTTTTTTTTACATACAAAATATATGATCTAACATATGCATTTTGTTGGTATTACGAATATGCAATTATTGTATAATTCTATTTCTTTTTTGCCAGCTTTGTATATTGCATAATTATTAAAATAAACAACTGCAATCATATGTTTTATCATATACAAATTTCATAAAAAATCATAAACATTAAAGTGTACACTAAAAAAAAGGAAAATAATTTTGTTTTTTATATTGTTTATTTAAAAATAGCTTGTATTTTTTAAAGTTGTATATATTCTTATTACTATTTAATATTTTTTTGTCAAATACTATATTAATTGGATATAATTTGGATATAAAAAAGTAATCTCTTAAATGTGTCACTATCATTGATATGTAATGTTATTATCAATATAGTTAGATTTCTGCTGTGGTTAATGTATTAAAACGTAAGTTAGTTATGTTTAAAAATTTTATCATTTATTTTTTATTTAGTATATTTTTCTATTTATTTCTTTAATGCAATAGTAAATGTATACATTAGATAACAAATATGAAAGACTTATCTTGCTTCACTTCTTGATTTTATCCGGTATGACAGAATAGAAATTTTCCTTAAAAAATGAGTAAAAATATACAATACAAAATTGTCGTATGCCTAACACATGATTTTGCAGAACAATATATGAAACTTTAACAAGTTTTTTTTATTTCAAGTCTACAACTAAATTTGCTTCGCAAAAAAATGTGTTTCTACCAAGTGAATCCACACTAGCTTTATTTAGGCTATTATGTATTTACGTATATCTGGAAAATCTTTACAATTATAAGAACATGTATTTATAATAATAAATATAAAATAATATATAAATATTTATTAATTTTAAGTACTCTTTTAAAAATTACACTATATTCAAAACACACTATATTTTATCATGGATAATAAGTGAAATCCAAAGGATCATTATCTGATTCACTTTCAGAACTTTCTGATTCCACCTCGTTGGCTTCTATAAAATCATTAAGATAAGCCGATGCGTTTAAAGTAACATTTATTATTTCACTGACATTAAATTCTTCTGATAATGCGTTATCATCTATTTCGTAATTCCACTTTTCTCTAATTCTAATATTTGTAGTTGCGTTTGAAATTGTGTAATCTGCATTTAAATTATCCAAAAAAATAAGTTTTTTTATAATAGACTTTGCTGGATTTATACGACACATTGAATTGCGTATGAAATTTTTAACTCTTCTGTTAGAACTTTCAAATCTAATTGTGTTAAACATGCAAGGAAGCTTTTGTAATTTTCTTATTGCGTAAGGATAGTGGAGTAGATTGTGTATCTTTGTACTAATGGAAAAATTTCTACCAAACAACAAAAACATTGTTTCATAAACTGCTTTTGCATTTTTTTCGAAAATAACAGCACATTCTTCAATATCTAACTTATAATCATTAATTGCGTATCCCAGATTTAAACAAGCTTTTATAAGTATTTCAATTTCTTTAAACTTGTGTTTTATAGATTCATTTTGTGTTTCATTTATTTGTTCTTTTAGTATAATCCAAAAACAATGTGCTATGAGTAAGCATTCGGATCCAGAGACATTTGTCTTATTTTTAAAATGATCTTTTTTGTTAATTTTAAAAAAACCGGGCCTTAGTAACGTTCTTAGTTCATTTTCTTTATCAAATTCAAATGCATTATTTAGAATTGCGTTAATAAGTTGTTGTTCTGTAAAATTGTTTTTCAAGAGTTTCAAAAAAATACTGATGCTTCCAGATAAAAAATAATTTAAACAACCACCAATTATATCATGAAAACCGTCCATGTTTAAGTGGTTGTTCTCGGGTAAAAAACTAATTTTGTGTTGTTTTCTTACGTGTGGAAGTATAGACTGTGCAGTTTTATATTTATGCCAATCAGTTCCTGATATTGTACAACATCTGCAGTTATTGCGTCCACGATTTGTAAATATTAACGGTGTTTTAAATAAATAATGCATAAATTGATTATCTCCAATAACCAATTCAACTTTTACTTTCATTATACCGTGTTGTGTCTTTATTTCTGTTGTATTAATATCCATAATTGTCTCGCGAATCAATGTTTGGTAGTGATCAAACTTGGCAAATTTAGTTTGAGCAACACCATAAGTTCTAAAATGTATAAGTTCACTTGAAGTTAGTTCAATGGCGTTAGAAAGTCTATAAGCAACATGTGTAAAAGAATTATTGCGTCTAAAAGGTCCTAATGGTTGTGATACTGTAATATCATCTGCATAAAGTATTATTCCTATGAAATTTTTAAACGAAACTAAAAATAAATATGTATATTAAGTCGATTATTTTTAATGCAAAATATATCTTACAGTTGAATTTAGTTATATACTTTTGAATGTCGTTTTTAAAATTTATTGCGTAAGCTTCACATTTTGGATTTTGCATTTTTCGACGTTTAACGTTATTGATAGCTGGAAGTTGTATAATTTTATAGTCATCTTTTTGGAGATCAGCAACAATTGGAAGATTTAAATGAGAACCAATAGTTCTCATTTCATTTACATGACTGTTTAAAAAAATATCTTTTATTAAGTTGTGTAATTCATGAACTTGTTTATTTGTGTAAAAATTATTGGTTACGTATTCTTCAATTTTTTTAGAAATATTTTTTGCGTAATTTATTGTAGAAGTCAAATTTGATGAATTTTTTCTTGCTTCTTTTTCAGCCATCAATCTTTCAAACATGCTATTATTTGTTGTCGACATTTTTATAAATCTGTTTTATAACTTTTTCTACCTAGAACAATTTTTTAGTAAGCATATATGTTTAAGATATATTTAATGAATCTGTATCATATTTTATTTACTCTATTTTTATTAATTTCAGATAAACAATTTAAATTTTCGTTTTTTTTCTAATCAAAATACGTTATAAAAATAAATAATTACTAATAAAGTTATCTAATTGTGTAAAATAATGCTTTCGTATATTTAAAATTTCCAATTTATCTTATTCCGTATAACAAATTGTGTAAATTTGAACTATCTGAAGGTTCAACTTCTTTACGATGAATATCAACTATTTCGTCATAATACATCATAGTTTCTTCAACAAATGAATTACTAAAATTTGGTTTCACATATATTATTACCAGTTCCTCTATATTATTATAAGTAAGTTCCTTTAGTTCATCTATTGCGTTAAGAAAATATTGTGTGTGACCTGTTCTTGAAATTTGGCGTGATAAAATTTCTTTAAGAGCTTCTATAAATGGTAAATTAATTGATAAAACGACAGCTTTCTGTTTTATATTGCGTTTCATAAACTTTACTAAAGAAATTAATCCTTTTATTAATGACAAAACATGGCTGATCTTGTAATTAAGTCTATTATGTGCTATACATTTTTCTTGTGTATTCATACTTCTAGAGTCTAATAAAATATATTTAAATGTTAAATTGAAATCAGTACTTACCCATTTTTTTGTTTTCATAAAATGAATAAAAAAACCCTCTTAAACTCATTCTTTCAAAATTCATTATAGTAGCAATATTTTCTGAAATACTAGTAATTTCGTTAATTTGATGTTGCGTTAAATTATCTTTTATAATAATCTTTTTATTTAAATATGTGTTTTCCATATAACTAGGTATTTTTATTAGTTGAGTTTCTATACTTGTATGATAATCAAAATTTTCGTTATTATTGTTTATTTCGTTATTGCATGATTCGTCTATAACTTGAGTATTTTCAACATAATTCGTTACAATGACGTCAAGATTTCGATATAAAGATTCATAAGGAAAAGGAATAGTTTTTCTTGAATCTATTATAGTTTGATAAAACCGATCGAGATATCTTCGTAATTGTGTTTCAATGGTTAGATTAAAATTGTGTTTCGTAAAAAAAAGTTTTTTCGTTGTATATAATGCGTCTAAGTTGCTACACTTCGATTTCCATGGTAAACTACCTGTACTCCATTCAAAAATATTATAATACAGACTTTCAACATCATCAACTAGTGAAAGATTAGAAGATTCATGAATAGATAGGGGAGCATAAAGTGGCGTTAAACTCGCTTTGTGTCTTATTACTTTTTCCTTATACACAAATTGCGTTGTAAAAAATGACGTTTCAATTTGAGCTGATCCAAAATCTATAAGAACACATCTTGATGTGTCATTTAAATTGCGTAGCATAATGTTAGCACTTTTTATATCAAGATGGATTACTTTATATCTTGCTAAGTAATGTAGTGCAGAAAGAACATTTTTCGTAACATTGTGTATATCAAATATATGTGTTGTGTTATTTCCGTTGTTATGCCTATTTCTGAATTCTTTAAAAGTCATTGCGTATTTTTCGATTGCAAAATAATGTATATCATTAAGTCCGCAGTAGCCGTGTAGCAATAATTGTGGTAAAGTAGAAATTGCGTTAGAAAAGTGAGAATTAAGATTTTCACTAGTCATAATAGAATTCATAATCTTTAATTCGTTATCCAATTTCTTACCAACTTTTACTGCAACGTAGTTTCCACCAATAGAACCACAATAGACATACGAGAATCCACCATTGCCTAAAATTTCAATGAGTTTTATTTCTCCACTTGAATGCGTTATAGTCGTCGGTATGGGAAGCATTATGTAAAATAATAACTGAGAATGATTTTTTATGATAAAATAATTATTTTTGCATGAATTATTTAAATATTAACTACGTTTGCTTTAAATTTCGCATATAAAATTTTAGGTATATGATGAAGGAAATATGTGTAAGAAAATGATACACGACGTAAAGAATTGAAAATAAGGAACTTAGAATGGATAAAAAATTTATTCGTTACAAATTTTTGAAATATTTTTTCTGTTTAAAAATTGCGTTTTTAAATTCAACGTTACTGATTGCGTTTATAATTTATTTGTCATTAAAGAACTAGGTACTTGAAAGAGTATTTGCATTATCATCTGAGAGTTGAATAAGTGGAGGCTTGAAAGAATCTGCAACATAAAGAATAGTTCCTACTTTGCCTTTTATTGAGCTTGTTATCTTTTTAACTGCGTCTTTTCCTGTTTGTGTTAAATTTGTATATTTGTCTGGAAAGAGTTTAATTGTGTTAAAAAAAGGTCTATTTTGTGTCATTATTAAGAAATTTCGTAATTCGTGTTCTTGTATTTTTAAAACTACACTTTCAAAACATTGTAGTGCTGCGGTTTCAAAAGCTTTTGCTCGAGAACTTTTTTTTTCTACTAAACTCTCTAAACATGTTGTGTCTGTTGCCCATGCGTAAAAAAAACTTTTTTCATTTGTAACCATTGATACACTAATTCTAGCATCATATTGAGAAGGATCCAAATATTTGTTTGATAAAACTACGTTATTTCCGGCATCTACCATAAAAAGTTCATTTGTAATTTTAACTTTTTCTTCAGTCTGTTGCGTTTGTTTTATTCCGTTTTTATAATTTGATAGAGTTTGTGTTTGTGACAAAATTAAAGAATTCGTATTATTCTTCAATTCATGCTTGGCACTTTTAGGAGTTGTCGCTGCTGATGATGCATGTTCTATTGTTGAAATTTCAGTAGAAGGATATTGAGTAAAATTTGATGTGTTACTTGATTCAGATCTTGACTTTGCTGTTGATGCGTATGTAGGAATAGGAAAAGAGAAGATCAAAGAGTTGTCGTTGGATTTTTCGTTGAATGTATCAATTTTTAAGCTGTCAATATGAAGTGCGTATTCTTTTAATTCGTCAAGTGTTTTAAAATTCAAAGGAAAACAATCATTTTTTATAGTTGATGGAATCTTTTCCAAAAATACCATAATCACAATACCGTCATTCCAGATTCCAAAATTTAGCAAAGAGGCAGAAAAAATAATCATATCAAGTTTTTCACTATACGTGCCTTTGAATTGTGTTTTCTTTAAAGCTTTAATACGTTTATTAAAGTCAAGCTTTGATATTTCGTTTAGTAAAATTTCGTTTAATTTTTTTTGATTAATTTCTTTTATCTTTAGTTCACCAAAGAGAGATTTTTTAATAAATAGTTCCATTGCATTTGCAGCTGCAGAAATGCGTTTGTCCTTTTTGCTGGAGTCATTGATGTTGATTTCAACGAAAGACTCTAGAAGAGAGTTTGCTTCCATTTCAAAAAAAGTATATTTTTCTATAAAAATATCGCTTATTATAATAAGAAAATTTTAATATAAACTATTTGATTTTATAAAAAAAAAACAAATTTATTTAAATAATATGAAAAATATTAAATTTAATTTGCAACAAAATGCAAAATTTCTTTATTTTGGAAAACGTTATCCCATTTTATTTGTAAATAACATTTAAAAACAGAAGTAATCAAAAACAAATGCTATATTTAAACTAGCATGAGATTTTCAAATCGAATGATACAAAAAATGTTTTTAAAAAGTGGAATTTAAAATGTTTAAGTCTGAAAAGTATTATATATTTAAAGTTCTATTTATTTTTATTTTTCATTAATTATCACTAGTGACCAATTTAGATATTATTAAAAAAATATTTTTAAACAACTATTATTAAAACAAAACTTTTCATAGATTAATCATTCAAATTCAGTAATTTCAATACTTATGATAATCGTATATTTTGAACAATCAATTTTATTAACTGATTTGGTTCTGCTCTACCTTTAATAATTCTGTTGCCTTTGCCATTTGCTAATTGCATGATAAGTTGAAAAAGATTACGGTGAGGATCATTCATTCGTAAATCCTTTGCGATAATATTACATTTAATCCATTTGATAATTGCGTTTTCGTAATTTAATTCGGTAAATAATGGAACAGTTCCTAAAAATACTATATAATGTGTGTAACATGATGAAGTTTCTTTGTAAACACCATTGCTAGAACTTGATACGGCATTAACAGACAAACAAGGATTCGAAATTTTAAAATGTTTAAAAAATGCTTCAATTATATAATAAAAACAATGGTCATCATCTTCAACTATTAAACTATTTAATAAATTTTTTGTGTAACTTGTAATTATTGCTATTGAATCATTTATTTTATCCATTTCAGGAATTCTTTCATTAACTTTTGATGTTAACTTTTTTCTGTATAAATCCAGCATTTCGTCAAGATTGTTTTGAAATATATTTAATTGCGTAAGATCTCTTATAAATATAAGACTAAACTCTACTGCATTTGTTATTTTTTTGAGATTATTCATTGCTTCCTAAAAAAAATATACTTTTAACTATTGGGTACTTACAATTATTGTATTATTAATATTAAGTTGAACCTCCTTTGGTTTTATAATCATACGTTTTTTACGCAATTTACAAATATTAATTATTCTTTCACTAGAAAAAGTAAAATCTTCAATGTTAAAATAATTCACCACACAATGTAAAAACAATTCACAACATCCATCCTTTTTTCGCAATTCTTCTGGAATCAAGCACCTAAAAAAATATGAAATTTTCAAATAAAACAATTACATAAAACAATCAGCTAAAAATCCGTAAACTCGTTTGTCAATATTATTTGTATTAAACCCAACATCTCTTTGTAAACTTCTTTTCGTTTTTAAGATTTCAATACCTTTTGCTAATAAAGTGTTACCTTTTATTTCGACTTCTTGATTGTACCGTAATTCAAATTGATCATTTCCCATAACATGCATAAATATCTTGGTAAATAAAGATTCACTTTTCGTTGTTTTTTTCGTATTTTTTGGTGCGTTATATGAAGATGTGCTTTGTTCAATGTTTGATTCTATAGCGTTTGAAAGTTGTCCTAATATATCCTTGTTTAGCTGTCTTGTCGCTTCTTCTGAAATAGTAGAAATATTATCTAATGACATACTACAACCATTTTGGTTAATATATTGTGTCATAAAAGTACCATGTTTATTACTAGACCATAATACATTTCTTGTTAATTCCCGTGTTCTCGAATCGTTAATATAAATAACTTTTGTTTCACAATCTTCATTTAAATTCAAAATTTTGGTTGTTGTATCAGTATAATTTGCTGTAGCTGATTGCGATGATTCATAATCTCTATCATTACTAGCCATCTTGAAAATTTAAAAGAAAATAATTGTTACATACAAAAAACTTACAAGTACTTTTAAGAAGGAGATTAGCTGTACGTTTTTTGTTTTTTATTTTTATAAAAATTTGTTTTCAAGTGTGAAAAATTTTATACAAATAGGCAAATAAACTCGTAATTTATAAATGGCAACAAATTATAAATATCAAATTAAATTTAAAATTTTACTTAATAAGAATGAATGTATTTAACATAAATATGATAGTCAAATTTCTAACAATATTTAATCATTTCTTATATAGTATGCAATTCTTGTAATTTCACTAAAGTCCATGAAGTGCCCCTGCTTTATATTGTCAAAAGTTTCACTTTGCACATAATTGAGATCGTTACTATTTGATTCTTGAGTAAGTTGAAACTTCCTAAATAATTAAATAAAAGAATAAACTAAAATAAAAGTTAAAAACAAAAAACATTTTAAACACAATTAAATCTACGTTTCAATGCACGAATCACAACAGAAATATCATATTAAAAATAACATTAAAACATTAGTGATATTTAAAATCATAAATACAACTTTTACCTCCTTCGAAATTTGAAATAAACACGAAAACATCAGATGAAATCCATGTGGCACTAAAAGTATAAGAATTTAAACATGTCATTTGTTTCCATACACTACCATCTATTGAAACAAGAAAAGTTTCTGTTCTTGAGATATCAAGAAGATTTAAAAATAATAATTGGTAAAAATCATTTATTTCCTATATTGTTTTTGGTATATAACGTGTTTAAAAAATATATTAACTGTTGGAACTTCACGAAGATAAACCTTCGTACCTTTCAATATTTGTAAATTTTCTTTCTTCATAACGATCTTCTTTCATTACCTATATATTTAAAGTTATATTTTTTTTTGAAGTATACGCTATCTAAAAAATATCCGAACTTGATGTTCCTTCACCATTGTATGAGAAACCGTTTGTTAAAGAAGAAATAATGATACCATATTTATAAACTTTATAAGTATCAAAATCAGGAAAAATATTCTCTAGAAATGATCTTCTACATATTTCATCTGATGATGCATTTTGTGTGTTCCACTACTCAGGAAAATTGATACATGCATGTTTTCTAAATTCCAAAATAACTATTTTAAACCGAAATATTAAGTATCATAATGTTCCTGAATATAACATATAATAATTTGATGATTGAAATCTCCTACTTGTATTTATTCTAATCACCATTTTCAAATAATAAATTATATAGAGAAAGAATAATCAATTCAAGAAGAACTAATGTTTTTATAATTGTTCTTGATTCATTATCTCATTCAAATTTTATTCGTAAGCTACCAAAAACATTATCAGTATTGATAAATGATTACAAAAGTATAATTTTTAATGGTATGACTAAAGTTGGTGATAATTCATTCCCTAATGCTGTAGCATTTTTATCTGGTAAAAGAATAATGACTCCTGGTTATGAAGATGAAATAAATATTGATTTATGAAAAAAATTTTTTGATTCATTACCACTGATATGGAATGATTTTAGTAGTAAAAATGATACAACTTTATATGCTGAAGATTATACAGATTACAATTTATTTACCTATCTTTCTAAAGGTTTTAAAAATCAACCAACGACTCATTATTTTAGGCCATTTTGGTTATCAATTTTAAATCATGGCTTATTCACAGGAGTACTTATGTTATGGTAACAATAAAATGCATAATAAACAACTTGGATATTTAGAAAAATTTATACAATTTTATAATGATATAACTCCGTTGTTTGCATTAACATGGTTTACAGAAATAGGACATGATTATATTAATCAAGTAGAAATAGCTGATGAAGATTTTAAAGGTTTTCTTAAAAGAAATATTAAAAAATTAGAAAATAGTTTTTTATTTATTCTTGGTGATCATGGACATAGATTTGATGATATAAGAAGAACATCTATTGGTAGAATGGAGGAACGATTGCCATTTTTTAGTATGTCACTTCCAAAAAACATAAGACAACAACGAAAAGATATTATGGATGTTGTAAAGAAAAATTCTAATACTCTTACATCGTTTTGGGATTTTTATGTAACTTTAAAAGATATAACAAACATGGGTAATAATGATTCCTTTGAATATAATCAAAGTTCTATAATCGGTGTTTATAGTAAATGTGGAGAAAGTTTACTAAGACCAATTTATGATAAAAGAAATTGTAAAGATGCTAATATTCCTGAAGAATTTTGTCCATGTCAACAAGAAATTTCTCTACCAATAAATGATGAAAGGAGTAATATATTATCAAGGATGTTCATAAATTATTTAAATTTTATATTATATAACAGCACAAACGTTTGTGAAAAATTAGAAATTAAAAAAATTCATAATATTGAAATGCTTTTACCATTTACAGAAGAAAAAGAATCTTTTTTTAAATTTATTTAATATTTTTAAAAAAAAATAAAGAAATAAAGTCAACAAAAAAAGTATATCGTATCACAATCCAAACATTTCCAGGAGATGGTATATTTGAAGGAATGTTTTTATCCAACTTATCCACTTCACATACTATATACGGTGATATAAATAGGATTAATAAATATGGAAATCATTCATATTGCATAAATAATCAAATGTTAAGAAATTTTGTTTTTCTAAAAATTTTAAATAAAACTAAACTTCATCAACAAGTTCTCCTTTAATTTCTATAACAACATGTAATCGGCCATGTGGTTCTAAATCAATCCAAACATCTTGTGGTGTTGATATGTTGAGATCACTAAAGAACAATCTACAATTAGCTACAAAATCATCTGGTGGTAGAGCACAATCATGAAAAACCGAGAATCCCATAATTTTGCCTTCATGAACTTCATACTAAAATATTAAAAAAAATATTAATTAAATATGATGTTATAAAATACCTGAAATTCTTCGTTTCATATAGGATGATTACCTTTAACCTTTGTAGAAGATTGGCCTATATGATATTCGTCATCACAATCAATGTTTACATATGAGTCTAACAAAATATCTTCACCTCCATTATTGTTATTAAATCTTTTACTCCATTCTGTAGGTCTAATGCCAACAGCTTCAATAAGACGAATTTTTAAGTGTCCATTAAATAATTGTGACATTTTAATACCTTTTTTATAAGTTTATGGTAGAAAATATATCTTTTATTGTTGAAAAAACTTTCAAAATAAGTGAGAATGATAATAATTGAGTATAATATATACGAGGTGATAACTTCAGATATGTATATCAATTATTTAGAATATTACTAGAAAAAAAACAATCAATGTTATATCTGAAAAAAATTTATTATTATACATTTAATTAAACTTCTTAAATGATGATATTATACAAATATTCTAGAAATTTTCATTCAATATAAATGAATAGTGTATGTAAAAACATATAAATATAAAAAAGTTTTAACATTTTATTTTTTCAAATTTATACATATTTAAGCTTTGGCTGAAATTTCTATTTTTTATTATTAATATTAAAAACTATCATTTAAACATTGGATTACTCAAAACAAAGTAGATATGGAAATATTTTATATTAAAAAAACTTATATTGATTCTGTAAACCCAGCTACAGGAAAAGTTTGGCTTAAAGTTCCAAATTCAACTTCTATTGATATTGATAATGCTGCTAATATAGGAGAGAATGCATTTAAAATTTGGAGAAAAATGTCAATTCAAAAAAGACCTGAACTTTTAGTAAAAATCTCTAATATTATTGAAGAGAATTTGGAAGAATTTGCCATAATCGAAACACGAGACCAAGGAAAACCTATTTCTCTTGCAAAAGTAATTGATATTCCTAGAACAATTTATAATTTCAGATTCTTCGCTTCAACAATTGTTGGAAAAACAACAGTGTTCATGAATAATACTTTTCCTATAAAAAGTATTAATTACGTAAAAAATGATGCTATTGGTGTAGCTGGATTAATATCTCCATGGAATCTTCTATTGTATCTTCTTACTTTTAAATTAGCACCAGCTTTAATATGTGGAAATTGTGTTATATGTAAACCAAGTAAAATAACATCTGATACAGCATGGCTTCTATGTCGTGCTTTTAAAGATGCTGGATTTCCTAGTGGTGTTGTTAATATGATATTTGGAGATGGTATAAATGCTGGAGAAGCTTTAGTAAGACATCCTAAAATCCCTATAATATCATTTACTGGAAGTATTAAAATTGGTAAACACATTAATACCATTGCAGCTCCAATGTTAAAAAAAGTTTCATTAGAAATGGGTGGCAAAAATTGTGGAATAGTTTTTCCCTCTGTGGATATAAATGAAGTTGTTCCACAAATTGCTAAATCATGTTTTATTAATCAGGGAGAAATTTGTCTTTGTACTGAACGATTATTTGATCCTAATCCATTACTTATTCTATCAACTTTTGTATTGTAATTCTCATTAATCAAAGACAAATTTTTTTGGTAAATCTAAAGGTAATTAAGAATATAGGCAACATATAAACATACCTCAGATAAATTTGTAACATATTCTTTATCCGCTTCATTCAAATAATATACATTTCCCATTATCACTAAGATGTAGAAAGAGATTTACAACACCATTTTTGATTCTGGTAATATTATGAAGTCTATCTTCAGTTAGACAAAAAACACCCAAAAATAAAGAAAATAACAACCAAAATTACATCTTAGATTTAGTCCTCCAATGTGTAACACAAACCTACAATTACATAAACGGTAAATCAACAAACATAATTTGAAAATAAAAATATTACCTATTCTACTTCCCTTATTCCAAAAAAGAAATACTGACCCTTTTGCTTACATGGTAATTGATAATATTAAAAGATATTCCCAATCTGAAAAATATAAATAACAATTAATATCTGCCGTTTTTAATTACTTGATAATTATGTAGTCCAATAGGATTGAATGAAGCAAAAATTTCTAAATATAGTACCTTTAATACAATATATTTTGTTATAAAATGAAAAAATAAACATACCATAAATATAACTGTTTAACAATGATAAGATAGTACTGTTTTACCGATAATAGTAAAAAATCCATACATTGTAGACATTTTAAAGCATTACTTATAAAAACATCCCAATTATTTTTGAAAAATATTTAAAAATTTCAACATTTCTCATTATGTTTATTGGTATTCCGAACCTCTCTTAACACAAAGAGGAAAATCATTTATTTTCTTAATATTTTTTAATGTTCTTCAAAGTAAAAAGAATGTATATCAATTAAATGAGTAAATAACAACAATATTGTCATTGGCAGCTACAATGCCAGATTCACTAAACGAAAAAATAACAAAGACAGGAATTTGTTTAAGAGAACATTGTGTATTATGGTTAAATGGTAAATTTGAAATTATGGATATAAGAACAAAACATATAGATATAAGAAAATATATATAGTTTATCGACTATTTAGTGAAGGAAAAATAAAATATATCTAAATAGGATTTATTTATTATCTTTAAATAGGAAATGGTATTAAAAAAATGACAAAAATATATGAAAATAAAATTTTCTAGAACCAATTCTTATGAGGAAATCTTTATCTTCTACCATTAAATTGAACAAACTTTTCTAGCAAGTGATGGTAAAGTTATATCGTTTTCCACAAAATTGTATTTATTAATTTGGCTTTTTTTTTAAAAATAACATTTTTTTGTTGTTTCAATTACTTCCATTATATTGATGGAATGATCCAAGTGTACTATTAAGAGAATAGTTTTGTGGATATGAAAAGTTAACTGTTCTCAAAGCATTCATTTGTACAAGTCCTCATAAAAGTCATCTTCAAACATTCTGTCAGCTTCTTCTACTACTACTGTTTCTAAAATATTAAATGACACTTCACTTCTATTCAACATTTCCAGTAATTGTCCTGTTGTAGCATTAAAACAGTTTTTTTTTGTACCGCCACAGATCTTTGAAGCAGTTACTCTGTCTACTTGAAAAAACAAAGCTTCTTAATACTTTCTACATTACATAAATCTATTTTTAGAATTCTAAAAACAAAAAATCAAACTCCAGAATAAACTAAATAAAAATCAATTAATGTTATAAATTTGTAAACACTAGTAAACTTACGCTTTACCATAACTAATTTTTCTTGAATTTGTTCAATGTGAGACATCATAAATCTAATAACCATTGTTAAGCATGCATTAAAATATAAATCGCAGTACATTAAATAATATTACATCCATAATTTGATGCAACTAACTAGTCCTACTAAAATACTAGCATTTTAAAAATTTTTGGAAAAATAAAGTTACTTTTAACACGAAAAAAATGTATCTTGAAACTATTTCATTTCAAAGTTTTTGGAAAAAGTTTACTACATTTTTAATTTAAATTAAAAGATTTTAATTTTTATGAAATGTTCACTTTTATTAAAAATTTAAATTTGCGACAAAATGTGCAAAAACTGAACGGAGACGACTTTAATTATGTCCAAAGCGAAACTTTTAACGATATAAAGCAGGGAAAGTCTATGTACATAAGAACAGGAAATGGACAGGGTAAAACAGCGGCCTATCTTACACCACTCTTAGACTATTTTATCGATTTGGCGAAATCTAGTAATAGCAGGCATAAGATGCTGGTTATCTGCCCCACCCGTGAATTGGCAGAGCAAGTTTATCAAACTTCGACAAACTTACTTTTTCAAGTAGATGGAGGAGTAACTGTATCAAGGATCTATGCAGGCATTCGAAAAATAATCAGTATAGACAAAGTTCCTCCTAATTCAACTGTCTTAATTGCTACCCCAGGACAATTACTTAAGATGTTGATGAGAGCTGAAATATCATTAATGTCTTTAGAGACAGTAGTAGTAGAAGAAGCTGACAGAATGTTTGAAGATGACTTTTATGAGGATCTGAAAATGTTGAATTCCTTTATACCTCAATTTTATAGTATTCAGAAATTAATCGTTTCCTCCAATTCAACAATGAATTTAGAACAAAGAAAGACAGAATATTTAGGACCAAATTATGTCGAGAAGGTTTGGGAAAATCATAGTCCAATAAGTAGTAATGTTTCTAATATTATGTTACCAACTCCAACTCATGACACAAAATTGAGCGCATTGCTCGGTGTACTCCATGGATCACAATATAAACTTAAAAGAACAATTATTTTTGTCAGGAAGAAAGAAACTTCTGTAGAGTTATCAATGTTCTTAACACTTAATGGTATAGAAAATGAATGTCTTAATGGTGATCTTGAGCAATATGAGCGTTCCGAGATAATGAAAAAACTTTCGCTCCAAAATTTTACCATTATTAGTACAGATATAGCATCCAGAGGATTAAACCTCCCACAAGTAGACCAATTAATTCATTATGATCTCCCCGTTTCACAACAACTTTACTGCTGCAGGATGGGTAGAGTAATTAATATGGGTAAAATGGGTACTACAAATTCAAATCAACTAATTTCGTTTAATTTTTATCAAGAATCAACAGACTTCCATTTACGTAATTACTTAGATGAAATATTGAAAGATCGTTACTTTGGTACTTTTTAAACTTTTTTTTCCTTTCATTAACTTTTTTTTCTTTTATTAATTAATTATACATATTTTGAGAATGATTTTTATGAGGACTTGTACAAATGAATGCTTTGAGAACAGTTAACTTTTCATATCCACAAAACTATTCTCTTAATAGTACACTTGGATCATTCCATCAATATAATGGAAGTAATTGAAACAACAAAAAAATGTTATTTTTAAAAAAAAAGCCAAATTAATAAATACAATTTTGTGGAAAACGATATAACTTTACCATCACTTGCTAGAAAAGTTTGTTCAATTTAATGGTAGAAGATAAAGATTTCCTCATAAGAATTGGTTCTAGAAAATTTTATTTTCATATATTTTTGTCATTTTTTTAATACCATTTCCTATTTAAAGATAATAAATAAATCCTATTTAGATATATTTTATTTTTCCTTCACTAAATAGTCGATAAACTATATATATTTTCTTATATCTATATGTTTTGTTCTTATATCCATAATTTCAAATTTACCATTTAACCATAATACACAATGTTCTCTTAAACAAATTCCTGTCTTTGTTATTTTTTCGTTTAGTGAATCTGGCATTGTAGCTGCCAATGACAATATTGTTGTTATTTACTCATTTAATTGATATACATTCTTTTTACTTTGAAGAACATTAAAAAATATTAAGAAAATAAATGATTTTCCTCTTTGTGTTAAGAGAGGTTCGGAATACCAATAAACATAATGAGAAATGTTGAAATTTTTAAATATTTTTCAAAAATAATTGGGATGTTTTTATAAGTAATGCTTTAAAATGTCTACAATGTATGGATTTTTTACTATTATCGGTAAAACAGTACTATCTTATCATTGTTAAACAGTTATATTTATGGTATGTTTATTTTTTCATTTTATAACAAAATATATTGTATTAAAGGTACTATATTTAGAAATTTTTGCTTCATTCAATCCTATTGGACTACATAATTATCAAGTAATTAAAAACGGCAGATATTAATTGTTATTTATATTTTTCAGATTGGGAATATCTTTTAATATTATCAATTACCATGTAAGCAAAAGGGTCAGTATTTCTTTTTTGGAATAAGGGAAGTAGAATAGGTAATATTTTTATTTTCAAATTATGTTTGTTGATTTACCGTTTATGTAATTGTAGGTTTGTGTTACACATTGGAGGACTAAATCTAAGATGTAATTTTGGTTGTTATTTTCTTTATTTTTGGGTGTTTTTTGTCTAACTGAAGATAGACTTCATAATATTACCAGAATCAAAAATGGTGTTGTAAATCTCTTTCTACATCTTAGTGATAATGGGAAATGTATATTATTTGAATGAAGCGGATTAAAGAATATGTTACAAATTTATCTGAGGTATGTTTATATGTTGCCTATATTCTTAATTACCTTTAGATTTACCAAAAAAATTTGTCTTTGATTAATGAGAATTACAATACAAAAGTTGATAGAATAAGTAATGGATTAGGATCAAATAATCGTTCAGTACAAAGACAAATTTCTCCCTGATTAATAAAACATGATTTAGCAATTTGTGGAACAACTTCATTTATATCCACAGAGGGAAAAACTATTCCACAATTTTTGCCACCCATTTCTAATGAAACTTTTTTTAACATTGGAGCTGCAATGGTATTAATGTGTTTACCAATTTTAATACTTCCAGTAAATGATATTATAGGGATTTTAGGATGTCTTACTAAAGCTTCTCCAGCATTTATACCATCTCCAAATATCATATTAACAACACCACTAGGAAATCCAGCATCTTTAAAAGCACGACATAGAAGCCATGCTGTATCAGATGTTATTTTACTTGGTTTACATATAACACAATTTCCACATATTAAAGCTGGTGCTAATTTAAAAGTAAGAAGATACAATAGAAGATTCCATGGAGATATTAATCCAGCTACACCAATAGCATCATTTTTTACGTAATTAATACTTTTTACAGGAAAAGTATTATTCATGAACACTGTTGTTTTTCCAACAATTGTTGAAGCGAAGAATCTGAAATTATGAATTGTTCTAGGAATATCAATTACTTTTGCAAGAGAAATAGGTTTTCCTTGGTCTCGTGTTTCGATTATGGCAAATTCTTCCAAATTCTCTTCAATAATATTAGAGATTTTTACTAAAAGTTCAGGTCTTTTTTGAATTGACATTTTTCTCCAAATTTTAAATGCATTCTCTCCTATATTAGCAGCATTATCAATATAAATAGAAGTTGAATTTGGAACTTTAAGCCAAACTTTTCCTGTAGCTGGGTTTATAGAATCAATATAAGTATCTGTTTCAACAAATTCATTGTTGATAAAATTAGTAATTTTTTTTGGTTCACCGTCTTTAATTGAAAGTAAATATTGTATAGCATTTTTTGTATTAGCAATAATTTTATAATTATAATTTAGTGTATATAATGTTAAAAATGAAGGTGTAAGTTTAAAATAAACATAGAGTATTGAAAAATTCTTTTTATACTACCTTTATATTATCAAGACACAACATATGTCATTGCCATCATACTTTTTTATGCAATATATTACATAACTGACTATTTTTACAATTTTCACTGATATCAATCTATATACAACACATCTTTTTTCTTTTTAATGTCTATATTTGTATAGTTGCTTTGTTGAATTTTTAATCTTTTAAAGGAACAAATTAGTTAGCAAAACTTGTCATAAAAATTATATGCATAATGTATGTATTATTCGGTCATTATTTAAAATTTTTGATTAAAATAAAATAAAAAATTGTTAAAAAGAAGAATGATTAAATATGTTCAGAAATTTTTAAAATAACATTTAGATAAACCTTCAAAAAGCCTTTTGTTAATTTAACAAATTATTTAACCAAAAAATTGTTATTATTTTATTTTTCATAATAAATATATATTCGTAATTAATAATTAGAAATTTTCAAAGAATAATAATATATAAATATTTTAATTTTCAATTACACATTGAAGAAATTTTTATATTACTTTTTCCGTATAGTTTTCTTTTTATATTATATTAGCTTTCCGTAAAATTGTCATAAAAATATCAAAATGACACGTATTTTATAATGATAAAAAAAGCTCTATGTTATATAATTAACTAAATATGTAATATATTATTTTATTATCTTTTAACAAGTATTAGTCAGTTAGTTTGTGAAGGAATGATGTTATATTTAAAATATATTTATAGTCTTATTCTTTATAAATCTTTGAAAAAATTAATTAGAATCCTCATAAGATGTAGGAAGACATAAGAAAAAATTGAAGAAAATTTTTTATTTATCACGTGTCAATATTATTGGCATATATTGTTGAATATAGAAAGATTACAAATTTAGTCTGTTAACTTGTTATATGTTATCTGGACTTTATTCTTCAGTTTACATATCTCCTTTTTATATTATTGGCATTTGCGCACCACCAATATCTAGTTATTTTTCCCTATATGGTTTGCTTCGTGCTTCTCATTCTACTCAAAACATCAATAATCCATTTAATTTTAAACTTTTTTTACGAGATGTTAATAAAAGATTTCACTTGAAAATTAATATAAACATTTCTTTAAATATTTCAAATATACATAATACTTTATTGAAAATTTTTGATTTTACTAAAATTATTTGTAAAAATATGATATTATCGAAAAAATAAATTTATGACTTTTCAAACTAAAATTAATTATATTTTTGTTTATTTAGCAACTAAGAAATATTTTTCATAAAAAAATTGTACATTTATTATTTTTCCAGTACTAATATTTTTTTGTACAACAAAAGTTTCTTAGAAATTTTTAAAAAATAAAGTATATATATGTACATATATGCTTATTTAGCTTATATTTACTCAAGTTTCAAAGTCCCTCATGCAATAGAAGAGAAAAAAGAGTTAAATTCATACAAATATATATTATATTTTATATTTTCTTATTAAACTCGTCAACATTTAACTAACAAGTAGAAGTATTTTCTAACAATCATCCTATTATAATTATATATTTTAATAAATATATATTCATAAATCCTATGTATAATAGTCTTTATCATGTCTTAATTTTATCATATTATTTTTATTAAGCTTCACTCATTAAGTAAATATTTATTTCATCAATTTATTAACTTTGTTATTTAACATTTTTACTTATCAAAAGTAATGTGATAATAAGTAAAAAAAACTTATATATTTATCATTCCTAATTTTGAAGGAATAACAAAAGAGGCTTAACAAAGAGCATTATTTGATCTGTGGCACTTTAAATTAAAATCATCACATATAAACTAATACTATAAGTCTTCTTTATTAAACATCATGAAAAAGTTAATGAAGTTTTTAACACATTTAAACAGTATAAATGATCAAAAAAATTTTTATATAATCATTTTAAACATATGTAGTTTTCTTTTTTAAAATTTTTCCACACATGTTTTAATTTAATTTTAATGGTTTTTTATTTGAAGTATTATGCAATGTAGAGAGGGAGAGAAATGAGGGATATATTAATTTGTAGTCTCTTTTCATTCATCTTATCAATACCCCTTAAGTATAATATTATATATATGTATAATCAGTATAGACAAAGTTTCTCTTAGATCAACTGTTTTAATTGCTACATCAGAACAAATTCTTAAAATGTTGAATAAAGGTGAAATATCGTTAATTTTTTAAGAAACAGTAGTAATAGAAAAAGCTTGTAGAATGTTTCAGATTGATTTTCTGACGACTTAATGAAACTTCATTTTATATGATTCAGAAAATAATCGTTTCGTCAAATTTAACAAATAATTTAGAACAAAGAAAAACAAAGTATTTAGGTTCAAATTATGTCGAGAGGGTTTGGAAAAGTTATAATCCAATTAGTGATAATATTTTTAGTATCATGTTACTAATGCTGACTCATGAAACAAAATTGTACGCATTACTTGATGTATTACACGGATAACAATATAATCTTAAAAGAACAAATATTTTTGTCAGAAAAAAGAAAACATCTGTAGAATTATCAGAATTTTTAGCAGTTATTAGCATAGACAATGAATGTCTTTGTGGAGATCTTCAGCAATATGAGTTTTTCGAGATAATGAAGAAACTTTTGCCCTAAAACCTTACCGTTCTTAGTATGTTTTGAACAGTTGATTGAAGAGAACTAAAACCAATCTATTTAACTTACAAACAAAGATCAAACGTACACGCATCACAGATTCTCATGGTCCTTGATGATTATAAAAGAGGTAAAAATTGTATAAATGTTATGTTAATAATTTCGGTACTTAATAAACATCTAATAACATATTTATATTTTTCTGCACTCATAACAAGTACAGATATGGCATCAAGAGAATAAAATCTATAAAAAATAGACAAAATAATTGATTATGATCTTTTAATTTAGCCAACAGCTTTACTATAATAGAATTGGGTACTACAATTTTAGTTCAACAAATTTCATATAAGAACAAATGGATTTTAACTTACACACTTTTTTTAGTAAAAATTTTTAGTTTTTAGTGGTCAAATTCTAAAAACATTCACAAATGTCAACGTTTTAGTTTTTACTATGGAAAAACTAAAAAAAAGTAGGTAAATTTTTAAAGGTATAATATAAATAAATTTGTAAGACGCACTTTTTATATATAATAAAATTTTATTTTGCCATATTTTGTTCTATTTCCTAAAGAAATATATTGTTTATAACGAAGTGAAAATTGTGGTTGGCGAATTAACTAAATTAATTTAAAATTTTTACAATAATTTTTTTTATAATCTTCTATAAAAATATTTCCGGAACATTTTCTAATATCATTATTTAAAAAAATTTATCTTTTTTTAAAAATTCGAAATTTTACAATATTGTATAGTATTACAACATTTCTAGTAGTAAATATACAACTTATGAGCATAAAATGTTACAAAATTGGTAAAGAAAAATTTTGAAAATATTTCTAAATAATAATTTACTATTCAAATAGTATATTTTGTCAAAAAAAAACCTTTTTTTACTTTATTTTAATTATAAAATCGTCATAATAAGCATTTGTCCTGTATTATAAAATTTACGATTTCCATGTTTTTGCAATAGTTTTTTATTAATTTGTGCATATGCAATTTCGTAAGATTGCAGTATTTATTTTACTATGTCCTCATATTCAAAAATTACTTGTACGAGCTAACAATTAAATTAAGAGCAGTAAATGCAAAAGACAATGTTCTCATTATGCATAATCCAAAATTAATCATAAAAGGTCAAAATGACTGTCTTTACGGTGTATATCGGCGTGCAACTACAGGTTTGAAATGACACTTATTCATTTTGTGTGTATAATCACTCGGGAATCTTTATACAGGCGGGAGATTATTTCTTGATTTAGAGTAATTATGGCAAGTTCTTTAAAATAATTACTAAAAGCATTATTTAAATTCTTCATTAACTTTATCAAAGATACACACATAGGATTTTTAAATAAGATTACTTTGTTTGAAAGCAGAAAAAATGCAGTTTCAAGTTTGATTCTATTGTTTTACAGACAAAAATGAGCGCAAGTACCTTGTAAGATGATTTTTAAATTATGAGTATACAGAAATTAACATCAATTTTGATAGGATCTCATTTTTTCCGAAGTTATCACACCCTTATACCAGTCAAAATTAGGGTTTTAAGAAATTCAGTAATGATGTAAAGATCTAGAAATGCTAGGTAAAGATATTGATTTGAGAAAGTACTTGTGAAATCGTGAAGAACATGATTTTTTGTAATTTTTAAATCGTAAGATTAAGACAAACACAGAAAGTTAAAGTTGCACGAATTTATAATAAAACTTTGCACAGAGTAAAAATTTTATTTACTCTTAAATTCGATCTAATTTCAAAAACAAAAAACAATAACTATATAGTGAGAATATATGCAAAATAATTGAAATTTAAAAAATACGACTTATATTTCTATTACTATAGCAATATATTTTATGTTTATTAATAACAATTTTACCCTTTCTATAATATTTTAAGTAAGATAACTTGGTAAACTTGCTTAATTCATATTTTTAACACAAGATTTTTTCTTAACACCATTGCTCATGATTTTTTGTAATTAAAGAATATGCATTTAACATAGTAGCAACAATTATAGAATCTTTTAAGTTCACAACATTTTCATTTCCACTTTTTGTCTTAAGAATTTTATTTATAAATTCTAATTACTTAAATTTAGAAAATTAAAAATCTAATTTACCAATTTTTAGTATTTTTATATTATTTGAATTTGTTATTGTATGCACAGATAATTCTTTTCTAACATTTTTATTACTCATTTTAATTTTACATTTCTTTTTTCTCGTAATAACTTTGAATTTAATTTTATTAAATGTAATCTTCTAGGAAAATACCCAGAATATATAGATAAAAGCTGTAGAGAATTTAGTCTTAAACATTTTAATTACACATATTCTGGATAATTGAATGTCTAGAAATTATTGACATTGAAATTTTTTACTTTACGTTACGAATATATAAAATTTTTTGATATTTTACTATTTTAAAAATTTATGTAATACAACTTATTTCAAAAAATAGTTTTATTTATATCGTTCTAGTGAGAATTGTTTGTTTTAGTTTTATCTTTTTGATCTGATTTCTTCTCGTACATATAAAATTTATATCTGGAAAATTACAATTAGAAAAATAAATCAACTTTAAATTTATATTTTAACCGTTATTTATTGAAAAAAAAATTCTAAAAGAATAATGAATTTCATTAACAATAAACATATATTTCAACAATATTGTCCTGAAAAAAATGTCAAAATTAAAATAAAAAATCATATGATATTCAACTTACTTTATGAGTCAAATGTTTGTAATATTTCCTAAAAAATAGTTATGGAGATGTAAAATTACTGAACTTACATTTTGACTGTTGTATCTTAAAAAATTATCTAAAAACATATTATTACTAATGCAGGAAAATAAAAACAATCTTACCTGATTTTTGAAAAATAGTAATTTCTCATTTTCTTTTTTATAAAAGCAAACGTAAATTATCGTTCAAAATAATATTGTATAAGATTATACCGGGTAGCCGGCGAATTCTTCCATTTTTGATTACAGTTTGTTTACCTGCTTTCCGTTCGGAAGTACCTCCTATATAGAGTAGTTTTATGTCATCAAAGACAGAAAAATTCGCCGGCTACCCGGTATTGTAGGAAGTTTATATAATATACCGGAAAGTAAGATTCTAAATTACTTTAAATCCTTATCAATTTAATTCTTTAGATATTTTTTAAAATAAATGTTATCACTTTAAAGACGTTTTATTCTCTCTCTTGGGTTCTCTACTTTTGCCACGGTCTGATCTCCTACTAACTTCGATAAAACAATAATATTAAAATAATCAAAAAGAACTGAAAAAATAAGAGTAAGATATCCAGAATGGTATAAATAAAAAATAAAATTTTAAGATTTCCCTTTAATATGTTATATAGAATGCTTAAAATATTATTAGGTTGAGGAATAAATAATAGCCGCAAATTCTTAATACAATTTTCCATTGTAAAAAAATAAAATAAATAAATTCATAATAAAACAATCTTTATATAAAAATGTGGGATACTTGTCCCAATAATATTTTGCATATTACCTTAATTTATAAATTAATTTTTAAAAATGTTATGTCCCATCTTAAAAATGTTGTTAAAAAGAGAATTAAGGGTAATTTTCTTACATGAGTTCAAACTTAGATATAATAGAGTTGAAGCATATCGAAATAAAGTGAATGCATAGGTGGGAAAATCAACTTCTAAACGCTTTTTGCGTCGGTAATTTGAGAAATTTCAAGAACTTAATTTTGACCTCAATAATGAAGAGGGTAGAAGAAAACACTTTTACTACCAATACTCAGAATTAATGGAAAATTGTTGAGCTAAATCTAAAGCGGTGACCAAGAAAGTTGAAATATATTGACAGGAACTTGAAAAGATGGATGAAAAACTAGAAAAAATCATCCGGCTTTAAAAATATAAATAACCCAATACTATAAGATGACAAGGCAAGATGTCATGTTTCAAAACTAATTTTTAAAAAAAATTGGTGAATTGAAATATGGAGCTCTACCTCACCCTTCATACTCCCCTGATCTTTTCCCTACAATTTTCAATTTGTTTAAACATTTGGATGCATTTTTTAAGGATAAATTGTTTAAGAATCAGAGGTCGGCAAAAAGCAATTTCAGTGACTTCTATTAGATCAAAAAGTTCTAAATCTTATGAAACGGGGATTCAAAAGCTGTTAGAACGTTGAGAAAAATGTATAAATTCTAACAAATATAATTTTGATTGACTTACTTAACATAAACTTTAAAAAATATTGTCTTAATTCATTTTTTCTTTCTGCGGCCATTATTTATTCCTCAACCTATAATTAATAGTTAGGAAAAATATAACAAAAAAATTTATCTCTATATTTTCTAAGGTTGATTCTAAAAACATTCAACCCCTCAACAAAAAAATAAAAACCCGATATTGTACTATAAAAAGATATCACTATAATCATAATCACTTTTTTAAACCCTTTTTTGACTATTTTTCGAACCACTTTTCTTAGTATTATAAAACTGTTATTTTTTGCTGCTTTTTTAAATCGGGACTAGGTGAATATGCCGAAATGCATTTAAAAGAGATGTACCCATGAATAATCGCTATATTATTAGTATTCATATTTTCTAATATCATTTTTTTAACTTATTAGTCTCTTCATTTTTTGTGGTGTTAACAACACCTTATAAAATAATGATGAGTTACTTAAGATGATTTTATTATAAGAACTAAAGATACAATAAGGACATGTTATATATATAATAGTTATATTTTTGTGTCAAACATCATGTTTGACGCAGCATCCGGCGGAGGGTGATAAGGTAGTTATTTCAAAAGACTCAAAAACTCTTCCGTATTATCATGTGAAGAGGAAAAACATCTGTTATGCAATGATAAGCCCAATATGACGAAGGCATAAGGTCCGCAATTTGTTTCCATAAGTTAGAGTGAGGATACTTCCCTTTCTTATCAAACTCTCTTTCATACCAGTCATAACTAGCGGTATCCGATGCATAATCACAATCAACGTTGATTACCACTTTCTGTACGTTAATAGACGGCTGGAGAGAATTAAGATAAATTTCAACATAGCTTTTATCAAGAGATTCATCTAACGCATGTTGACATTCCGGGGGGAAGAAAGGAGGAGTTGTTAGTGAAGATTCAGGAACTTTAACAGTTGATTTATTGTTGCTCAATAGTATTGAGTCAGATAATGTGTATGATGTATGTAGTGAAGACGGAGCGCATTCTTCAAAAGTAGGCAGTTTAAGTAGTATAACTGACCAATCCAAATAGTATTTTTCGGCTGGTAGTAGAAACTGATTTCCACCATTCGAATTTTTGGTTCTAGATAAAGAAGTATTCAATGCAATAGTAGCCCATTGCAATCTTTGGGAAAGCAAAATATTCAGTAGATCAGCTTTTTGAAATATTTTGTGAAGTGAATTTATATGACCCTCATTTCGACCATTTGATTTTAGGCGATACTTTATAGATGTAATTTTCTGAGTATTAGAAGGTTGTAAATTACTGTGGAAACCGATTCTATATGAAGAAAAAAACTCTGACAAAGTGTTAGAAGTAAGGGCAGACTCCGCATCATAGATGAGGATAAATAGAGGATACTCGTCCATTGTTGGACTTAAAAATTTAATAATAGCTTGAGAAAATTGATCAGGTAAAACCTGACCATACATAAAATTAAAAAGATAATCAACAAGCATAATTAATGTTGAGTTACTAACATAACATGAATAAAGTGAACTAATTCGCTTAGGGTGTGTAGCAGTGACCCATGACGCATACAATTTATGAGGAAATTTTCTCATCGTTAAACACGAATGACAACTATCAACAGTTCTGTCAACAGGTGAAGAAATATTATGACAATAATCAGAAGATTTAGTCTTTCTTCTACTATCAATTGTTCCACCATACATAGTGGGATAAATAATTTTATCAGTTTTTTTATTAAGCTTATCTAATTGGGTATCAGGATTAATACTTTCAACAAATTTTTCATCTAACTCATCTAAGTTGTTCTCACGAATTGAAAGGCTATATGAAAAATGTTTATCTAATAATGTTTTACTTGGTTGGAAGTTGCTATTACTCCAGGTTATTTTAGAAGTACCTGTCTCTGATAGACTCTTAATGTTATCTATCTTAACTGTCAAATCAGAGATATTAGGGTTTTTAAACTTATCCTTAACCTTTTCTGAAGATGCTGTCTGGGAAACAGGTTTATCTTCTTCTCTAAACTCAGGAGGAAAGGTACTATTTTTAAAAGGGTTATCATTTTTGCTGTCTGATGGTACTACTAACTTTTCAATGTCATTAATTGCGTAATACTCATCTACAATGACTAGGTCTGTTAACTCATTTGTGGATCTATTGGGAAAATCTGACATCAAGGAACTACAAAATTCTTCTACAGCTTTTCTGTCCCATGACTCAATGTCTTTGTATATATCGAAAAAAAGGGTGGTGATGAAATTATTTTGGATTCTTAAAAAACGTTTAACACATTCAATGTCTTCTTTAACGTTAATATCGTTAATAATGAAGAATTTCTTTAGATAATCCAAGTATTCTCTTGAATTGCCTTTAAACTCATCTAAAGGTATCGCGTCTAACCTAATCTGATTACTTGCCATAATTTCCTAATGCTTAAGAACACGTCAATCGATGTCGGTTTTAACTTAGCGAAAGTTATACAAAATAATAGATGAGCACAAAATAATTAAGTATAAAATAAATGTAATAGAGTATATACTATATGTTTATATACTTTTTTTGAGATATTTGTACCTAGTACAATGAAATATTTTTGAAATACAATTGTTATGAATATGCGTAAGATATTATATATAATTCAAAACAACAATAGATAATATATGTGAAATATATTGGTAAGATATAAAATAATGATTACAAATTTATAATCGTAAATGTAATCAAAATAACATAAAAAATTAAGAAAATTTTAGACTTATGAAGTGTCTAATTAATAAAGAGGGGAATGAGGAAAAACGACTAACTAAAACTATTTGTCAGAGTAATTTCTCAAAATTTGGATGCCAGGATCGCCATGTGGTGTTAACAACACCTTATAAAATAATGATGAGTTACTTAAGATGATTTTATTATAAGAACTAAAGATACAATAAGGACATGTTATATATATAATAGTTATATTTTTGTGTCAAACATCATGTTTGACGCAGCATTTTTAGAATAACTTCTATAATCCAACTAATCCATTAAGGCAACTTATTCTAATTAACAAATTAGTATTCCATATATGGCTTTCTATTTCATACAAAGCATATCATAATAAGTAAATTTCTTGTACTGAAATAATTTTACCTTTAAATTTGGAAGAAAGAAGCCAGCTACACAAATGTTCAATGTTTCACAGATATAATCGTACCATATATCAGAAGGACCTGTGTTTATAAGATAATTCATTAAATAATCTCTTATTTAATTTTCTTTTAGATTAACAGCTGTTTCTAAAAACTATTATAAATTTTTCAGTACCAAGTGACATATGTTGATTTACATCTTTGTTTCTTATGGCTTCCATTTAAATCCCAGAAATAGCACTTAACATAGAATTAGTATAATTACAATTGATCTATAATGAACATGATTCTTTAAAATGACGGTCTACGTTACTCACTAAAGATATATCATTCACTACATCTTGATATATCCTCATCTAATTTACTAAGATGATTTATTAACTCATTTTTTATACTTCTTAACTGAGTGCTGTCTAGAGATAAATAGAGATGTAGTGAGAATATAGTCAACGTTTTAGACAACTTTTTTTTTCTAGATTATTTATTTAGGAAACAACAAAGCCATTAGTTTCTCATGACACAATTTGTCGCATGCGAAAATTGGTCTTTTTTATAACATTTGTAGTAATTTGTTGTTATTTTTGTAAACTTTTGTAATAGAGAATAAACGCCACACAGCAACTATTAATATCACAACATATATCATTTGATTGGTTTATCACAAGAAATTTATCTTTTTCCTTTTAGTATTAATACAATAATCCAGAAAATCATTTTTCTAAGCAATTTTTGTCATTATTTAAAAACTAAAATCAAAAGTGTTTCACCTATTCTAAACTTGATTGATATTTTTTTCTAAAATGAATATAGTCTTATTAATTAATATAAAATGATCATTGTATCCCACAGCCATGATACTTTTTTCTATGGCGGCGCTACAACATTCGTTTATGTCGTATGAAAATGATTATGGTGAGTATGAAAATCCCATTGTTAATCGTTAAAAGCTAAAGTAACCATTACCTATTCATACAGCAAAATATTATTTTATGAATTATTTAATATTAAAAGGTAATACGCAAAAGTTGTATCTTTTTTTACAATAAAGCAATTGGATGTTAACATTTTAACCACTGTTTTGATCGTATGACAATAAAAATGTAGTAGATCAAATAATTGTTTATTCGGCGAGGTCAAATTACGTATTAATCGTACTTTTATATTAGTACAGAGGATATAGTATAACCGACAAATTACTTTAGCTTTGTTTCCAAATTTTTTTAATGTACTAAGATTCACTAACTTATATACCTCACTTAATCTTGCATTACTAAATTTGAAATTTTTTAATCATTGTACCTTTTATCTTACCCTGATTTAGAATATCGTAACTATCTACAATATAAAGAACCTAATTATTTTTAATCGATATCTATTTATCAAAAAAGTCTATAATAGACGAAAAAACATATCCTGAGTTATTTATTTATAATCTACTATTTTGGACTAACATCTAAGAAATTTATAGTCTTTGAACTAGTTCTATCATTTAGCTCTCATTAACCTTCGGCTGATAAACTTGATAGTTTCTCACAGACAATTTCTTTGGCCCCTTCTTGACAACTGAAGGGTGAAATCTTTTGAAGAATCTTAGTACACCGATTTGCATCTAACAATGTCTTTTTTCTTTTTTGACTTCAGAGATATTCTCCGTAAGCTTCATGATATACATGTGTCCCTCTTTTAATTTTGAAATAATTTCAGGTGCATTATAAATTCTTTTACTAATAATTGGCAATTTTGCGTAATGACTCAAGCTAAATGTATATCTGTGACACTTATTCTCAACATCAAACATTTTATCAATTTACCTGATATAATCACAAGGACTTCTTTGGTGGCACAATAAAATTGTTATTTCTTTCTCACCAGTATTCAATATATTGTATAGATCTTCATTCATATTCGTGTTCTTTAAAAAAGGTCTTTTAAATACAAAAAAAATCCAGTTGGAAATCTTTAATCATATCTTTCGATTATTTTAATTTTACAGCAAATGTTGTTATGCCAATTCCTTTAGCATTTTTTTTTAAACATTTCTTTTGATCACTGGTGTTTACTAAGAAAAAGTCATTGACTTACAATTTAAGATTTCTCAATACCAAAAGAATAATTTAAAGTTTTAAATATTTAAAAAATAACCTATAATGGTATTACAATATTTTTTAATTATCATGCATTGAAGAAATATTTGAAATCGAATAAAATAAAGGATAGTGGGTAAACAGTAAGAAATTTTCGTGTCAAGAGAGATTCATTAGGCGGTTGGTAACATATACATTGATGTAAGAAAAATATATTTATAAATTTCATCATAAGTTGAAGTTCTTTAAAAATATACATGAATATTAAGATAAAAAAATATGGAAAAATATGTTTTGTATAATTCCAATTATTAAAATCACTGTGTTATAACTACATACCAAAATATAAAAATATCTATGCTCAACTAAAATTTTTAACAATTATTATTTTTGTTATTTTCTTAAATCTCAAATATTAAATATTTTTAAAAATTTTCCTTGTTTTAAATTTCGCTTTTTAATTAAAAATTTCTATAAAAAATTTGCTAAGAACTAATAAGAATATTAAAATGTAATTTTTAAAATGCACATACAATAAAAACCAATATCAGTTCAAAATGTCTAAATTTGTTCTACTTAAAAAAATTAAAATGTTTTTAATTTGCGACTAATTCAATTGCAATTATTTCGCACATAAAAATTAAAGTAATAATTGAAAATTTATTAAGATAGGTTTTTTTTTCTATGAGATTATTCTCATTATAAAACTTAAGCTATTTGCTACAATACATTTCAAAATGGTAAGTTGTTTAAAAATATACATAACTTTTGCTTTTTTCAATATTCAAATGACTGCAATATCTTTATATGTTTAATTAAAGGTATAAGATTCATGTCATTTTGTAGAACTAATTGAACTCTGTCATTTTGACTAATTTGTTTTTTACTATCGTTTATAAAAAGTTATTTTTATTCTAAAAATGACTAAGTTAAAATCGATTATCGTAAAATTTTCTTTTATAAACTTAAACAAAATTAATTGGAATCGCCTTAACGTTTTACAATAAATTTAGATAATAATTAACTTTAAAACGCACCATAGAGATTAATTAGAATGCTTTGTAATGGAGATATAATTTCTACCACAGTTTCATAAATTCTGTAAAAATAACAAATTTCGAATTGTCTTATAATAATTAAATAAAATTAAGTAGAAATTGTTTAATCTATGCTCAATACCTGTCATTTGAAGTAAACAACTTAAATCTTTTAGTAGTGCTTGACTAGATGTTTTACAAATAATCGTGTAAAAGCTAAACGAATTAAGGAACATTACTAAATCCTACATATTTTATTTACTAAATTTTTCTTTAACATATTACTATTTATTCGTAAATATAGTACTTCATTTATAAGAGAAAAAGCTAAGTAAAGTTGATTACTTTAATTATGACTTTTTAAAAATTTAGAATCGAATAGTATTATTTTTTTTTAAAAAATTACGCTAATAAAATTTTAAAATATTGACGTCAATGTGACGAATTTAATGGTTTTCAGTTTATGTAAAATATAATTTTCTAACTAAGGTTTGACATTTCAAATTTTAAGGTTTAAAAACGACATTTATTTCTAAACAACCTAGTACAATTTTATTTTAATGTCATTTTCTTGATTCAAGAGTTAATATTTTTTGTATTATTAAGAATCTTTTGTTTTACGTAGACATATATACTTTTAAATATTTTCAGTATTTTTTCATATAACTGGTACAATATTCTTTTACTATGATATGTTAATAAATGTTTTTATAAAAGCATTTATAATTTTGCTTATAATAAGCTTTTAAACTTTAATTTCTAAATACACCTAAAATTGAAAACAAGTTTAATTCATACTTTAAATTATGCGAATTTTAGAATAGTATCTTATTGTACGAATTTCCTAGGATATTAGAAATTTTAAGTATTATAATAAAGCGGATTTTAAAATACGAATTAATTGTGTTGCAAAACATTAACATTTAGCATACGTAAAGTATGATATTAGCATATTGATATTTGTTCACGTTTAAAAAACATATACATAAACAAATTTATTTATTAAAATATAATATAATTTTAAACAATTTTTTATTGGAAAAACTTAGCAGATTAAATATATAATTAATAAATTTCTTAATATTTTTTCTGAATTCTAGAAATCTTAAAAAGCCTAAAAAACATTAATTATTATTACAATTGAAGAAACATACACTATAAACTTCTTCTAAACCGTAGCATACCTAAAAAAATTGATAATTATTATGATATACCAGAAATATATTTAATTAATAACATAAAAAAGTTTTTATTTATAAGTCCCTTTAATATGAATTCGTACAGTTTATTAATACGTACCTTAAAAATTCATACGGTAAAAAAGACTTTTGAATTCGTATTTTACTTTAATCCATACATAAACACATTCGTTTTTTCGAATTCATATTTTTAATTCTTATTGTTATAAAATGTTAAAATTTTTCTTATGTTGTCAATAATGTTTACCTAAATTTTTTACCGAAAATTTTTTCCTAAATATTTGATCACATATTTTATTTAAAAGTACCAAAAATAAAAATTGTTTATTTTACATATCAATACATCATTGATAATTCATGTATCGTTATCTCCGATCAGCGGTAAACACTTTAAACAATCTACAATATGTAACTTTATTCACAGATACATAGAAAAGATAAAATAAGACTTTTTTAATAACTTTTGTAAGTAAAATAAAAATATGAAAAACTAAAACTATTAAAATATAAATAAATAATACTTAATATAGAAATTAATTTACTATCATATTGATTTAAGTCACTGATAGATTTTATTAAAAACCTTTATTATAAATTATCTTCAAATACAATTAACAAAAACAATATTTTTTATCAAAACCAGAAGTATTTTATCAATTACCGGACCAACTTGTCATTTTTTTCTAGCCAATTTATCAATTCTCGGACCACCTTGTCATTTCTCGGACCATTAAAGTGAAAAAAAATTTAAAAAATTATTTACTTGGCATTAACATGGTCTGCATTTTGATATTTAATAAGACGGTCCGTGTTTTGAAAGATGGTCCGTGAATTGATGAAGTGATCCACATTTTGTCAAATTTGGTTTGTAAAATGATGAAAAAAACGTTTGTGTGAATTTATATATTGATGATTAAATTATAAATTTGAATAATAATATTCAAATTATTTCCTATCACTGCCTTCTTCGAAAGGGATAGATTGTCTTGAAATCTTGGATGAATCTGACTCCTCTAACATAGTTAACAATGCCAAAGATTCCTCTCTAGCTAAACAATCGACCAAAATGTTTCCCATATTTGTAGAGCGATTCGTTTGTAGAATTTTAACTTTATTTAAGATATCCTTGTACTGTATTATTTCTTGCCAATATTTTGATAATTTTTGCTCTCTGATAGCTATTTCTTTAACCATTTCTAGATAATTGAAATACGTGCTAGTGGAATCCATGCTGATGTAGAACGCATGTACCGAATTCTGAGAGAGAAGCCTTGAAGAGATGTTTTTAAGAGCCATTAATAGAGCGGCCACTTCTGCAGATTGGTGGGTGTTGTTTGTGTGTGGCCATCTTCTTTCACAGTATATCTAGTCATCTATACGTGTTATAATTGCAGAATAGACGGTCCTCTGTCTTCGAGATCCATCAATATAGCAGGTGCCTTCCATTAACGTTTGAGCCTTGAACTGGCAGCGTAAGGTTAGCAATGTCGAATTCATAAGAACATTGATCACCAACTTGTAGAGAATGACTGAGATAATTTTGTTCAACAATGGAGGGATGGAACTTCTAAAGAGATTGTTTGATATAAAAATGCTTCATCATCCTTATCATCCTCCGTAGTCGTGCTTTGACGTGATATCCTCGGCTTAAATTGATCAGCTGATAAGAGTCGTAGACCATCTTTTATCTGTACTATTCTAAGACGTGTACCTACTTTTGCCAAAAGTACACCTTCTTGCCACTCTTCTCTGACTTTTACATAAATGGGGACATTGACATTTTCATTCATCTTTACATATTTTGATATTAAGTCCATATTGGTTTTGTATAAAAATTTCTCTTGAATTGTCAGGTTAATACTTGTTGAGGAGAAATTGTGTGCTTCCATAGCAAAATAAATGGCTTGTTCAAACGTTTGGTTGGTGAGAAATTTTCGTATGATGTTCTTTGCAGTTTCTATGGCATGTTCTCCTGGTCCATTACTCATAGAATGATTGACTGGAGAGAATAAATGTAGAATAGCATAACTTTTAACATAATCACGGAATGCTGCACTTATTAGTTGTGTACCTTGATCAGAAACAAGTACTTGAGAAGGACTATATTATAAAATGTATTTTCCCATCATATCAATTAAAGTTGGCGTAGTAAGATCCTTGGCTTTCACTATCGTAATAAAGTTTGAGTATGTATCAACCAGTACAAATATAACACCTTTAGGCAGGGAATCAAATTCACAATTTACCCTTTCATTTGAATGTAGAGAAGGTACCCACGAAACTAATTGTTTACTCATACTTCTGGAGTTCAATTGACAGATTTGACAATCTGTGTAAAAATGTTTCCAGTCGAACTTCATACAAAGCCAAAAGACTTCAATTCTCTCTTCATAGCAAGAATACCCAAGTGATAACGATAAAGAAATTGAAAGAGATCTAAATGTAAAGATGTCGGTATGTAAATCTTATCATGCCAATAGACAACACCATCAATATTCCGTAGCAAGTGAAATTGAGATCGCACATTACATAGGGAAAGTGGATTCAATAACGTTTTATCTTGTTTAGCTATAGCTTGTTGAAGAATACAACCAATTCGACATTTTGACGTTTCATCAATAAGTTGTTGATGGCAGATGTGTGGTGTAAATGACATCATCTCATCTTCATCATCATCTATAATTCTCAGTAGATTTGAAACAGAAGATGTCTTCACTTCACTGATTTTGGGTTCATCAACAACCAAGATTTTAGGAATAAATTCTTCTAACTTTCTTAAAGAATGCGAATCAAATTTGTAATGACAAAAGTGTGATAACAAAAACTTTAACTTCGTCTGACGATTTCTTGCATAAACATTCGCAGGATAATAAAGCCAATACATGTTAAAGGAAGATGAGTTGAGAGAAGAACGTACTGTTATTTCCAATGTCTTCAAGATGTAATCATACTTATCACTGAGTTCCATTAAAGCAGTTAAGAATAATTCTTCCTCCGAGTATGTTCTCTCAGCTTCCCTTTTCCGACGAGGAAAAAGACGTGCCAGTTTATACTCCCTCTTGTCATGTGATAACAAAATAGCTTCGACTATGGTGTCCTTATTAACCAGAATATCTACCCGTGCAAATTTTTTTCCTTGTAGAGGAATCAATGTTATGCTGGACATGAGTTTCGTATTTAAAGTTACAAGAGCCTGTTTGAGTTCATCCGACTATTTAGAGTTGTCGGGTACTTTTCTAAAAATACTAACAACGGTAGAATATTCAACAAAAAAGCCGTGACAAACCTCGAGAGAGCCTAAAAGACTTTTGAATGACTTGATTGATGGTGTTTTCACTAGCTTCCACAGTCGATTGATTGTCGCGGGATTCGGAGATATGGTACCTTTTGTAATCTGGTAACCAAAGAATTCAGTTAATGAAACACTGAACTGACACTTTGAGAGATTAAGCTTGAGACCATAAAAACGTAGACGGTCCAACACTGCCAGTACTAAATCATCCTGTTCGTCGTGAGGTCCCGCAATTAACAAATCATCAACAAATCTTGCGATATTTGGTAGTAGACGGGTGTCAAGATAATTCTTGAGTACACGAACTAATGAAGGATTAAAGAATAATGGCTTGATGTAGAGTGAGGTTGAATCAATATAGCATCCAGACCCATTGAGAACAAAGATGTCGCATAGTTCAAGCCAAATTGGAGTACCAAACTTCTATAGTAACGATCTTCTATCTTGAAATTAACATACTGTTGACTTTCAGAGCACAGTTGAAATTGATTGAACGCCTTCTGAATGTCTAATCGGGTTACACGTGATTCAATTGTTAAAAAAGATAGTAATTCATGTACATTGGGAAGTGAAATTGGAATTTAAGCAATAAACTTATTCACATTTACCGCATTTAAACAGACACGAAAGATACTATCTTCTTTCTTAACACAAGTGATTGAACTTGATACCTCGGGATTTTAAATTCTTTGCATTCTGTGAGAAGCTACTTCGTTGTCAAAAAGATTGTAAATTTCACTCCACATTTCCATTGGTATTAATCCCCTTCCAGTTCTTCCAACAGTACAAATATCAGCACCATTAATTAGAGGTAGAGAGACTACTACTTGTTTTTCTACAATAGAATCTTCATACAACTCAGCATGTGTATCGAGATATTCCTTAATTGTCTGGAAAGGAAGGTTTGATGTAACGTCATCCTTATTTATTTTTGTTTGAATGAATGAATATATATCAACGCCTAAATCAAACAGTGACAAGTACCTAAGAATACAATTATCGAATACCCGGAGGATAAAAGCTTTAACATGCTTGTTACGTATGGTAATATGCATTGAACCATCTACCTTAATCGGAGAACCATTTAAACCGACGATAAGCTTTGAAGAGGGCCTCAGAGAATTGAACAAATGGATGTTCCAAATTTCATATGACAAATAGTTGTGATGTGTACCTGTATCTATGATGATTTTTATAGTATCATTCAACTCTGGAACGTTTTCATTAACATGCAATAAATCATTATAGGAATTAACTTGATAAAGAACATCTACCAATAAGCAGTTCATTGTTGGTTGTTCTGTGGAAGCCTCTTTGAGTTGTAAGCCTGTAGAAAATCCTGGCGAGGTACTTGAGTAGAATTGTTGTGAAGAGGTGCATAATTAGAGTTGTTTGAGGTCGGTATGTTCTGATTACCATTACGAAGATTGATAGGACGATATTTTAACAAATAGTTCGTTCTGGAGTTATGCTCATGTTCCAACATTAATTTTTTTTCAAAATATAGAGAGTTTGGAGTTCATTTAATATTCCGATTTCCTTAATTATATTATCAGGAGCCTCCATAATTATTTTATCCACAATAATTTGTTCACTTGCATTAAAGACCTTTTCAAATCCATCCAGACGAGCGATGTACTAGGATCCAGTTTCACCAGGCTTCTTAGAAGCTATCATGAGGTCCACGTAAATACATGCTGGGCTAATGTTCTCTTCCTTGTTTAAAGATTTCAGTATTTCTTCTGATGACGACTCCAGAATGTTAGGTATTTCTTATATCAACTCGTACAAGATCTCATTTAGCAAGTTGTTGATGATAGCATTCTTCTTATCAGATTCATTTGGATTAATCTTAGCAACAGCCTTTAGATGAGCACTCAAAACAACGTCACTTGTTGTCTATTGAAATTTTGAGGTATATCCCACGATAAAATTGACATGTCTAAAAAATTAAATGTTTATCAACTCTGTAAACAACTGTCACGCAAAGTATAACACACAAGAAACTATCTCGTCTCAAATGCCAATGATAGATTTTAACTAAAAACCTTTATTACAAAATCTCTTAAAATACATTTACTTTATATAAATAATGATTAAATTATAAATTTGAATAATAATATTCAAATTATTTCTTATCATTTTTATTTTTGTTTTAACCAGCCTTAGACCTGCCTTCGGCAGGTCACGTCTGGTCCGCAGAGCATATTTTTTAAAAGAATTTTTGTATTAAATTATTATCAAAATATTTGTATTAGAACAATTTGTCATTCAAAGAAATAAAAAAACACAATTAATAAAACAATCATTTATTTAAAAATGTTAAAAAAAATTATAATTAAAAAAATTCATTTATTTAAAAATGTTAAAAAATATTCCTGTTTCTTTCTTGTGGTCCTCCATCTGCTTTAATTGCTGCCATCATTTGGTTCTTCATGTTTTCATTATCTCATCAGAATCTATGCATTAAATATCTCTTTATATACAATATTTTTAGCTTTTTTAGATTCTGTTTTAACAAATAGACAATCAGAGCTTTTTACTCGCGAAAAAGCAACATACAATTGCCCATGTGAAAAAACTGGTGTTGTTAAATCTACACCAACTTTACTTAATGTTTGCCCCTGACTTTTATTGATAGTCATAGCAAAGGCAAGTCTTACAGGAAACTGTTTCCTTGCTAGTGTAAAAGGATATTCTCCTTCAGAACTATATAAAACTATTCTAGGTATAAGAACAGTTTTATCTTTATTTAACCCTGACAAATGAATACATGTCAAGATTCTTTTATTAATTTTTATAACTCTCAATCTTGTGCCGTTACAAAGTCCTTCTTTAATGTTCAAATTACGAAGAACAATAATTACGGCATTAACCTTGAGATTTAACACATGTGGTGGTAAACCGCTAGGTGTCAACTGATTTAAGTTTTCAATAGGCATGTTGTAGTAATTTTCATTTGTATCCGAATCTTTTCTAATCGAATCGGCTGAAAATATTTTTTCTTCATCGCCTGGTAGAGTATTTAATACTTCATTATTGATAGTCTCTACAATGGCATTTGTTGGAGCAAGAATTGCATAGTTAGATTTTTCTAATATGCTTTCATTTTTAGCTCCAAAGATATCATTCACTAAATCTCCAGTTGATTGGATATTTAGTGGTATATTCACTTCGCCATCTTCATTTTTTTGAAGAGCATCATTACCAATATCTAAAATCCACTTGGCAAAATCTATCTCGTTCTCTTTAACCCTCATGTTTCTGGTAAGTTTCACTGTCTCAAAGTGAACATTCCAAAGAGGGCTATACTTAATTGAGAACAAAACATTTTGATGCCTTGTAGAATTTGGTAAGATAGACAATGTTTGTCTAAAATCACCACCACATATGATGACTTTTCTACCAAATGGAAGATCATTCTTGCAAACTTTTTTTAGTTGCTGATCAAGATAATCAATTACATACTTACTAAGCATAGGTGCTTCATCAATTATTATTAATGAAGCTTTTTCAAGCATAGTAGTACGTAATTTATTAAGCTTGGATAGCCTAAAATTACTGTCGTATAAGGTAATAGGTACTGAAAACATAGAATGAACTGTTTGTCCATTTCTAAGAAGAGTAGCCGCATTACCTGTTGAAGCACAATTAAGTACTATCTTATCTTTAGCTCTAAGCAAATAATATAACGTTGTGTAGACGAATGTCTTACCTGTTCCTGCAGGTCCTTCTAAAAAGAAGCAACGTTTATCTGATAAATTATTAACAATGATATTTAATATCCTATCAATAAAGTTTCTCTGTTCTTCGTTAGCTGATTTTAAATTTTCGTCACCTAACCTTTTTAGAACATCTTTATCCTCAACGTAATCAATTTCTATAATATCAAAATTGACTTCGGGTAAATCAGTATAGCCATTAAAGTTATTAGATTGTAGAACATTTCTAATATCAAAAATGGCTTGAGCTTCAGCTCTTTCTTCATTACCATTATATTTCATTAAATAATCTTCAATTAAGTAATTTTTAAACTTAGTGAAGATGTCATAATGTCTTGTAAAAGATAGCCAATAGCAAATCATGAGACCGAAGTAATTACGAGGCATGTTAGGCATCGCGCTTTCACATGCTTCTTCAAACAATTCATTGTAATTGTCTTCAGTATCAAGTAAACCTCTTGATATGGCAGCATCTCTAAATGAGGGCCATTGAACACCATTAATATTTTTCATATCGCCTTCACATGTTGCTCCAGGTACATGGAGTAAAAGTTGGCGAAGTGAAAACAATTCGACATTCATAGGTGATACAGTAAATATCCTTCCTATTGTACGCCTTTGGCGATGTCTTAATTTCCATTCTCTGGTTTTTAAGTCAAACCAATAATATTCCATTATCTCATTATAGATACACTTTCTAGCATTAATATCGTTTATATTGAGATTATAATATGCTACTAATGTAGATTTATAACCTTTTTCCGCTTTAAAACAATTATTATTGCCATTATTCATTTCATCAGCAACTGTGCAATCCTCATTTATCAAGTGAACTGCTAATCTTACAACAGTCCAATCTTTATAAAGTATTGGATACTCCATGATTCTCCAAACTGCTTCTGATGGTCCTACATATCTACCATCAATATGAAGCTTAACCTCATCTTTCGATTCAACGGTTTCGACCACATCCGCAGAAATTTTATCACCATTTGATTTATGTGTATACTTAAATAAATACTTAGGACTTAAAACACTTTCACATATTTTTACATTAATATGTGAATTGTATTTCAAGCTCAAATAAGGATTATATGTTACACAAAAATCGTTATTTACATTGTTACCAAATCTATCTGTAATATCTAATAAGGGATCAAAGGATCTCTTAATGTTAACTTTACCTTTAGAAGTAATGGAAGTTACTTTATGGTACTGTTCTGGGAATTTTTTAGTGCAAATGTTTTTTGCTTCATCCCAACAGGGTACTTTTGTTTTCGAAATATCACATCTCGAATGTACCATTGTTTTTGTGACAATTTCAAAGAGACGTAGATTTTTTTCTTTATCAGGGAATTCTGCTTTGACACATTCATCTACCTGATCAGAAGTTAATCTGAAGTCTTCTTTAGAAACTTTTACCAATATATGGATATGTGGTAAAGATCTTTTCTGAAACTCAATGGTTGACTGTAGATAAACTACATTGCCCATTATTTTGTTTTCCTTCAAGTCATGTATTAAAGCATCAGATTTATGCTTAAACACTCTTGCAATCAAGTCATGGCGATCATTTGGTAATTGCCCAGGATAAAGATTTTCTGTAATCTCTCTCCAATTGGGGTTTGTGGTCATTGTAATAAAGAAATCTGGTTTCCCAAATTTCCTAACAATAGCCATACCATCTTGATAGCCTAAATGCATAAATCTTCTTGAACCAATGTAACTGCTAAAAAGTTTAATTCTCTCACTTTTTTTTGCAGCTTCTTCATTATCTTCATCACCGATAAGATAATCTTCAAGAAGATCTTCTATTTGTTTATTATTCTTTTGTTTAAGCTCTTTGTTAAGCTTAATAACATAATTTAGACGATCTCTTTCTATTGCTGTGTAAGCATCAACAACAAAAAGTTGAAATAATAATCCTCCATGATGTAAAGGATTAAATGATGGTCTCACAGCAATAAGATTTTGGTAATAAACTAATTTCGTTAGAGATCTTTGTTCATTACCTTTTTTATATGTTTTTTTCTCTTCCCATCCAAAAGCTCCTGTTGGGAAGAACAATGGATATGTTGCAGGATCTTTTAAAGGACTGTAATGACTCAAAGTTTCCAATTTTCCTGTTTTATTACATAACAAAACATTATAATCAGGAACTTCTCCATCTTCACTTTGAAATATAGCTGCTATTTCTGTTACCTCTGGCAAATTACGAACTCTATCATTCTTATTTGCTGGAGGTCTCAAAACCAATTTATACATTGGCACAGCTTTATTTTCATTTTTATATTTTAAATCTTGTTCACGAATATAATCACCAAAATGTTTATATGATAATGCTAACATATTTATTTTGGAAATAATATGAGTGAGATTACTAATAATTGATATCTCATTAAATGCACTAACATTTTTATTTCTAATATCCTCAGCAACATCAGGTCCGTAAAAATATAATTGCCCATAGGACAAATTATCTTTATTTTCAGGTACAGCTGTGTTTATTACACGTTTAGCTTCACCATGCAACACAAATGTTGGAGGACCTGGTGTTTTAAAATCTCTTTGTTGACCGGTATAACTCGCAAAGGCAAATTTGTTATTAATTCGCCTACAATGTTTTTTAAAGTGTATACTTTCTTCATCTTCACCTATAAACAAATCTTTTATAAATTTAGGAAAGTTATTAAATAGTCTTTCATATTCTTTAACTCCCCCAAATTCACAGCATTGTTTATATTTGCTTTCTTTTTCATAGAACATCTCTTAGCAATGTTCACAGCCAGTATAAAGGGGACCCAAATAATGCTTATCTGGGATAATTTTCCCATCTCTAGCCGGAAAAAGTTTTTGTTTTTTCAAACTCTTTTTCCTTTTTTGCCTTTTTTTGGTAAAATCATTGGCTTCTTGAATTGAATCAAGAGCTTCAACTATGTAATCTACCTGACAATTTTTATCTAAAGATACATCATCACATTTTATAATGTTACTTGATAATCTTGATAACCTTTTCTTTATCTTTTCTTTATTTTTTAATTTTCTAGTGATATTTAAATTAGCAACATTTACTAATATATCATTAACTAAAGAAATGTTACTCTGTTTTTTATTTTTTTTACTAATGCCTTTAACATTTAAGAAATCTTTTGGTAGATTTTTTTTAAATCTCGATAATTTCATATCAAATTTTCTAGTTTTTGTTTTATAAATTTTAATGTTCCTATTAATTGAACCTAATTGTTCAATATTATTTTTAAAATCGACATTAAAGTTAATTGAATTTTTAGATATATCATTTTGAGATATGTTAACTTCCATTGACTGTTCATTACTTATTGTAACATTTTTATTTAGATCACATTCAATTATATTTAAAATGTCATTAGATTCTGTTTTAACAGTTTCTGTTGACATTTTCTTATGTAATCTATTTAAATGTACTTGAAGTTTTTTTTTTTCATTTGCTCTTTTGCATTTATTAATTTTATTTTCAACTTCAATAATTTCTTTTAATGTAGAATCAATGTCTACATCAAAATCCATTAGAATTTGCGATGTATTTTTTTGACAAATATCAATCTCCATTGGTTCGTCTTTTTCTAAATCAAAACCTTTTTTGAGATTATTATCAAATACCTCATTTAATTTTAAAGTTTCAATACAATTTTCTTTAACAGTATCTATAGATTTTTTTTCTAATCTATTTAACTGTACTTGTATTTTCTTTTTATCACTTAGTCTTTTACACTTATCATATCTAACTTTTAATAAAGATATTTCTTCATTTAAATTAGAGTCGACTTTTTTATTTTTATTATTTTTAGATAAATGTAAAGGTTCTTTTTTGACTATTTTTGATAGTCTACCCTTTACACTTTTTTTAGTTGTCGAAATATCAGAATTAACATCTGATATATTTTCAACACTAATGTTTATACCATTAAGATCAAATATTGAATTATTACAAACTTGATTAGCTTGTAAATGTTCAATCAAATCTCCTAATGTGTTAAACATTAGCATACATGAAACACCATTAGAGCAATATCTTCCATTTTGATCCATAGAATGTGGATCAAATAAGAAGAATGCTCCATCATGGTGTATTATTGAAGAAGCCCTTTCATTAGCAATCAAGATTAAAAACTGATGTTCGTTTACTAATCTATTTAATGCTTGTGAAAGAGAAACGAAACCAAAAGAAATCTCGTTTCTTTTAACCGTCATCCCTCTTCCTACAAATGAATAGCACGAAGCTGTGCTAAACGTAACTTTACGATAAAACAAAATTGTTTCCCGTATAATGTTGGTTACTGATAAATAACCTCTACCATCAATTGGATAATTTGTACTGCGCAAATGATTAACGCTTCTTTCGTACAAAATATTTCCTTGATTAAGGACATTATTTATATCAACTTTATCCCAATTTAATGGCGATTTGATACATGCCATAATCAGAGATGCAAATGACATTGCAGTACATTGATTATTTCGTCCTAAAGATGCTTGGCACATATCGGCCCGCAAAATTTTACAAAAAGTTGTACTATTGGAATTTATTGGCACGTAATCATTTTTAATTACCATGCCTCCAGCACAACTTTTTTTATTTTTTATAGCTTTAACCAAATCATCGGCTTGACTATTGTTTCTAATGGTTATCGAATAAATGATTCCATTAGTATTAAGAATGTATGACACACAAATGTCTTCATCCAAAATAATGACATGCTTCGAATTAATGAAATCATGTACAAAATTATGATTTACTAAATCAGTAAAATCACAAATTGAAGCTTTCGGAATGTCAATTTTATTGACTTTTTTCAATAAATTGTTGACGAATTCCATTTCTCCCGTTTTTTTCTATCTGTAATTAAAAAAATTAGTACAATATAATAACAACGTAAAACATTTATTTATATGAACGATAATAATAAAAATGGTACTTTTTAGTTTCGATAGAGCCATTCTTAAATTTAAGTTTTAGTGATTAAAAAAAGACTATATGTTAAAAACAAAGTATTTTTTGTAAAAATAGATCAATATTGTATACTAATAAATCAATAGAAATTAATAAAGTAAACTTAACAATATTAACAAAAACAATGAATTAGCAACTTAAAATAGTTTTAAAAGAATAAATAAAAAAGAATAGTTTGTAAAATAAACATGGATATAAAGTAATGTGAAGAAAACTTGAAAAAATAATTATTTTAAATATTGACATATAAAACTTATATTTTAAGATAACTAATAAATTACAGAAACTCTTAATTATAGCAAAATATTATTACTAAATTACTAAATATTATCAAATTAATAATTAAATAAAATTCCTATAGAGCAAATAAATAACATCTTAAAAATTTCAATATAAATTTTATCACATATTTTTTGATTAAAAAAAATCTCTAATTCTTCATTAATTTATATAGTAAAATTTTGAGAAAATGCCTAAAACATATTTGGCATAGCACATTCTATATATTTTATATATAAAATTTTATGGATGAAATCAGAAAAATTCAACTCTTATATAAATTTTTGATGGATATAAATTACAATATTTATCTAATTTATTTAAATTTTATATCAGTTATACAATAAATAATTTGAATATCCATTTATTATATATTTTATCATAAATATTTGAAAGAAATTATGTGCAAAATTTGGTCGATAACTTGGGCAACATATAATTAATTCTTTTAATATTAAGTTTCCTTCTTATTCCTGACTTGTACCTTTCAAGTGAGTCGTGAACTATAAAATTTCATCGACTTTGAAAAGATTTATTTTCGGAACAAAACTATGCAAAGATGTGTCTAAAAATGTAGTATTTTTTAAACATAATTTAGCCACTTGTGAACCAAATGTTTTAAGACCCATTTTCCGCATTAAGTTGAAAAAAAATACGTCAAATGACTATTTGACAATGAAATTTGATCAAGTTTGAAAAGAGTTATGTCTGAAACAAAATTGATTTTTACGATAAAAATAGAAAAAAGCAAGAAAAATGACACTAAAATTGGCATAAATCGTTTTCTAGATAAGCTGTAAACTTCGTAATAGTCTCATTTTATAAGTTAGACTTAACTCTATATAAGCAAGCCATAGTTCCTTTATTTTATAAAGTTTTTATTAAGTAATAGCTATTTAACTTTTTAATTTTTATTAAAAAAATGGTCATCACTAATTGACACATATCTTAGCCAATTCTTTATCAATCTTAATGCAGCTGTGTTTCCGCACTATTCTGAAGTTGTATCTTTTAAATGATTCATAAACCAAAAAATTTCATTAACTTTGAAAAGAGTTATTTTTGGAACAAAACTATGCAAAAAACTGTCCAAAAACGTGGTATTTTTTAAACATAATTTGGCCACTTGTGGACCAAAAGTTTTGAGACCCATTTTCCGCACTAAGTTGAAAAAAAATACATCAAATGACTATTTGTTCATAAAAATTGATCAAGTTTGAAGAGAGTTATGTCTGGAACAAAATTGATTTTTACAATGAAAATGGAAAAAAGGCAAAAAAATTGACATTCAAATTTATATAACTTCTTTCGTAGTTGAGCTAAAAAATTCGTTAGACCCTTATTTTTTAAGTTAGACATAGATCTATATAATAGATACCATTTTGTTTGTTTTCGTCAAGTTATCACTGAGTTATGACTATTTAACTTTTAAGATGTTTTTTCAAAATGGTCACCACTCTTTGGGCCATAACTCGGCCAATTATAAATCAAATCTAATATCACTAAGCTTGCGAACTATTCTAGAATTTTACCTTTCGAATGAGATATAAAGCAATTTATTTTGTTAACTTTGAGGAGAGTTAGTCGTGTAACAAAACTATGTAAAAAAGGCCTTAAAAAAGGGTGTTTTTTGAAAATAACTTGGCCAATTATGGCCCAAAACATTTAAGACCCATTTTGCCCCCTAAGTTAGAAAAAAACACATCTTTTGACTATTTACCCATCAAAATCGGTTAAATTTGAAGAGAGTTATGTTAAAGACAAAATTTTTTTCCTTATTTCTTTTTGGTATAGATTAGAAAAGTGTTTACGTTGAAATGACTTGTAGTTCATACATATTTTTTTGTGAGATAAAGTCATAAGCTTTTCACATTTCTTATGTAGTTTAGAATATGGTAGTTTATTTATTTTAGTTTTTAATGATTCAGAAGATCTAGATTTTTCTATTAGTCGATTGCTTCTTTTTACTCTGTGTCTATATATTGCAAATCCTGATTTAGTAAGAAAAAGATGAAGTTAGAAGTTGCTGGTTGAACAAATGTAGCAGTCCCGGTTGAAGTAGAAATTGAATACATAAGTGAAAACAAAAAGTTAGTACCTAAAATGACATGGCAATCGGAAAATTTATGTGGAATTATTAACTTTTATTATAGATTGGATAAAAACAATCATTGATGTGAAACATGATAGAATTCTCGATCTTTTGAGTATTAATAGGATTCTCAGCAGTTGTGAGGTATTCAATTAATACAGAATTTTTAATCTTTAAAAGTTTTGCAAAGCTTAGACTAATAATTATAACTATAACATCTGAATTAATGAGAACATTACAAAGTTAGTCATTTAAAAAAGTTGAACACTTGATAAGATTCGATGAGACATGCATGATTTTTTTTTAATTTGAGAGTCCTTCAAAGGGTTCTGCTGATTACAATCTACATTGATGTAATAAAAATAAGGACGAATTTTTTTATGTAATTGTCTCGATCAGAATAAGTACGTTATCAAGAGTTATCTGATTGACGTGAACTAAACCTTCGCTGGTTTACTCTTTAATGTATTTCATTTTTTAAATTGAGATCTTTATTGAGTTTCTGCATGTTTTTAAAGTGACGATGTTGCATGCGTAAATATCAAGAGAGTACTTTATGCAAATTCCTCATGAGACGTTCTTTAACAAGTTATTTGAAGTTCTTTTTTGAAATCGTAGGATTAATTTCCTATACCAAGTTAATATAGTTAGAAGGAAATTTTTTATTAATGTAATAGAAATTATCCAAGACAATTTAACCAATACAGTTTTTTCTATGAAATTAGTGGATGTTTCTGATAGAGAGCATAAAACATATTCAAAACTTCTTTTTCAGGCATTCCTGCAATGTGATTTTGTACCTTTTTTTCTCCTCGTAATTGGAAGATTATCGCATTTTTTTAACTGCTTTATCATCTAATTGCACATGTAAGTCAATTATTTAAAACCATTTCTCGGAGTTTCTAGCAGAATTGGAAGTTAGGATACTCATCCGCGATGTTAAGAAAATGTATATTAATATAATATCAAATTGGTATAGACGTAAAAAGCTTAGAATAAAAGTTTTTAGAATCTTGTGATAATTAAGATGTGGTTGAAAATTTGTATCTAACGATCTGTTGAAACTTTTTCCTTAATTTAGTAGGTAAAAGAGACGTCAAGTATAAATAAAAAGCTGACCTTTATTCATTACTATTATTTGAAAGTGATTCGTCTAGTTTCTTTACTATAAAGCGTACTATCTGTAAAATGAACAACATCGCCTTCATAGAAATACAATGATTGTATATTAAGTTTTATGATTATAAAGTAAGATGGTTTCTAGCGTCTAATCTTTTTAATATTTTAAAGTTGTATTTGTACACTGGACTTATTCGTGTCATTGAGGTGAGCAAATATGAGGATATGCACACGTGGAAGTTGCAATTTATGTGACTTTCGAGTAGTTTCGACAAAACACGTATTTTAGTGGTTTAAGCCAAGCCTTAATCAAGTTTAAAAGAAATATTCTATGTTTAAAACTTACGACAAATCAAGCTATATAAAAGAATATATTTTTAGATTTAAATATTACAGCAATATTGATTAGTAAAGAAAAAACAAAAAAATATTTGATAATAGAGCAAAACTTACTTTAATAGATTAAGTATACTTTTTTGTAAAAAAAAGATTAGAATAAATGTCACAATAAAAGTGATTTAAATAGTTTCACTCCATGGTAACATATTATCAAATGAAAAATTTACAACATTTTTTTACGAGATTGGATTAAACATATTTATACTTGGTTTACTTTATTTATACTAAATACAAACCAAACGAAACTTAGATTATAAATTTAGTTTATAAACAGTTTGCTGCAGATCATGATTTATCAAAGGTCTATTTTGCAGTAAGTGGTCAGAAGCTTTATAACGTGGGAACATTGGTTAAATGACGCCTGAGACAATAACATATAAGATGTTTGCAGAGTGTGAGATGTGTAAATTAAAAAAAATAACGTTATAATGGCAAGATTTCTTTTCACGTGCAGGTTAACAAGAAGTTTAAATCTTATTTGAATAGGAGTTAAACGTCTACAATATAACTATAGTTAAACATAAGATTAATTTCTATAATTCACCTTCTAGTAGATATTTCTTCCTTGAAACTAAATATTACACACAAATGTTTTTGTTTATATAACTATTTTCACTACGGATAGAGTAGTTTCTAGAAGGTCGCGATCCTTCTGATACATTTTATGACACTAATTATTGTTTTTTTATAAGTTAAATTTACTGTAATATTTTATTTCTTTACAATTTTGCTATCGTTTAAAAAGATTTGCTGTTTAAATTACCACTATTTAAAAATATCTGAAAGTTTAAAAACATTTATAATCTGAATATATTTAGCCAATTTTTAATTTTTTTTAAATGCTTTTATTTATTGTAGTGTTAATAATTATCTTTCTTTTGCCATATAATTTTTTTTTAAACTACCAAGAAAACATATAACGAAAACTACTAAAAAACGTACAACTTATAAATTCTATGGAAAATTCGATAATTTTGGTCTGAACTCCGATGACAAATTAAACTGTTTGCCAGTATAGAGCATAAGTTATCTATTATTACTTATTATAATCTATTAAATTTTTTAAAAGTATCAAATATTACTACACTAAAAACTTGTTTGTACAATATTATTAAATAGAGAAAGTTTAATATAATTTTTTAAAAGTGCAAAATGTCATATTTAGAAAATACTACTTTAAAATTAAATAATTTAAGTTTGGAAACTTTTTTTCTTGTTTATCTTAGCAGATCTATTTTTAGCTAACTTCCATCTGTTTAAACAATCAAATAGTTTATGCAAGCTAAAAATTTTAAAATCATGTTTTATTAGCAAATATTTTCGGCTAATTTATTGATTCTTTAGTTAAAAAATAATATTTTAGTGGGAAAAATCTTATAATGACGTTGATGAAATTTGTTTAAAATATATTTTATTTTCGTTAATAAAATTTATTTTTTTGACTAAGTCTTAGGATCCTATTTTTATTTTTAGCTTCTGCAGATTTTTTTAGAAAACAACTATTTATTGTTTTATTCTTAATTAACACCGTTTTTCTAACAAATTAGATCATTCTTAACATTAGTCATACTTTAAATAAAACTTTAAATTTAATAGCACTTATAACTTTAGTAATAATAGACATTTAAATTATAAAAACATATTTCCAAACAGTCAAGATGTTAAAACAAAGAGACATTCCTTCAAAAATGCCATTAGATGTTAGGGTACATATAATTTATTTTATGCTACTAAAGATAATTTAAGTGATAATTAATTAATTATTATATAATTCTAGGGTTAGATAAGGTTTAATATTTAATTGTATTGCGATTGTATGAGTTAAGAAAATCTCACTACAGGAATTGTGGATGATTGTAATTTAACCCTTTTACGCCCGAAGATTTTTCTCTTTGTATTACGCACTTTTCTATGTGTAAAAGAGAAAGAGAACTTTTACATAGAATAAATGGTTAACAAAAAATTGGTGACATGTTTCTTTAGTAAAAATTAATATATAAGAAATAAAATGAAGCTAAAAGTACAATTTTTTTAAATTTTTAAAAAATTTATTTTTAATTTACTTTTATTATTTTAATTTCTTTCTTTTTCTCTTCTTTTTTTTAATTTAAATATTTGAAATTACCAAAAAAAACTTTATTCCAAAATATTCTTTCTTATGTACAAATTGCCACTGTACATTTACATTTTTGTTTATGACGCGTATATGCGTCATCCGGGCGTGAAAGGGTTAAGTGATTTGATTTGAATTGAGTTAATTAGTTTATATATTATTGTGTTATTATTGTGCTTGTAATGGAATCGTCTAATAAAGTCATAAACTATACAAGGGATGTACGCATAAAATTTAAAATAAATTTCTCTTTACACTTTAGAAAACTTTAACATGTTAACTATAATGATGCTTGTCATTTTATAAAAAAAAAGTATTAATTTTAAAATTAAAAAGAAAATTATTATTTATGTAGTTTTTTTCTACTTTTTTTTGCAAAGCAATAATTAAAAATCAAATGATATAATTTCTAAAGAATACATATAAAAACTACTAAACATAAAAAAGAAGTATAAGAACAATTCTAAATAAAAATGTAGTAACTTATTTGATCTAGCAAAAATTATGTTTTTTAATTTAAAACTATTTTTTTTACAAATATTTTGTACATAAAAGTTAAATTAATGATTAAAAATTATTAAAACAACTTGTTATTCACTTGTTAACGCCCATAAAAGGCGTTGACTTTAAAGTAATATATAACCTATGAAATTTGCGATTATATTAACAGTTAATGATCTTTGTTTTAAAATACAATACATTGTATAACTTATATTAAATAAAGTTTTCTTCTATTTTAATTTTGTTTTTTTTGTTAGGAAAAAAGCACATCTATAAAAGGTTTATATACTATGATATTATTCACATCTTAAAACTCAAGTTTGTTTACACAATTTATTTTAAAGTTGAAGATTAGAAGTTAATATTAGATAGAATTATTAACGCTTTTATAAAAAGCAATTTTTATCATAGCATAGTATCTTTTTTAACATGTTTTAATTATTAAAAAATTTTAAAGAGTTTATGCTCATTTAATAGCTCAACTTTATTTTATACTGTTTATTAATTTCATCTTAAAAATTAAACTTATGAAAAGATATAGATCGATATGCATTTTTTTAGCAAAAAAATAACTTAGAAATATTTTAATTTAAAAAGATTAAATATTAAAATAATACTTTTAATTACTAGTACTTTACGTTGTTAAATAATTTTTCGTTTTTGTTATTGTTGTTATAAATTTTCTAAATTTAAAAGCATATTGTTGCTTGTAGATTGTATAAAAGAATTATCTTTGTTAAAATATTTATAACTTCACACAAATTTAGCTTTTAAAAATGTACTTTATATTATATTATAAAAGAGATAGAAATCTAAGATGAGCATAATATCGTAAATAATATTATGTTCAAGAAAAATTCTAATTATTAAAATATCTAATGTATTTTATAATAAATTTGTTAAAAAAAGTATTTATTTTTCTTTAAAATTGCGTCTTATAACTAAGAAATAAAATTTTGTTTAATGAAATATTAAAAATTTCTTTTATAAAATTATACTTGAAGATAACCAAAAAGAACACTTTTTGAAAACAACTTTTCTAAGCTTTATCAAAATACCTAAATTTGATTTAGCATAAAAAAGGATATTGATGAGTACAATTTTACTTTTCTACTTTTTATTTATATAATCCATTTTCTTTTTTTTAACATAAAAATATATATGTCTATCTACATATAAGTTGCTATTTTATGATTTTGAATTAATTTTTTAGGCACTTTTAATAAATTTCTGTAAACATTATCTGCGTAAAGAAACGTTAACATTTAGTCATAAGTATAAGATTGTTTTATAAATTGATAACTTACTAGAATTTAACGCCTTATCTCCACTTTTTATATAATAAAATGGTTTTTTAAACTCCATAATTAATTAATTTCTACTAACTTTAGTCTCTTTATTATACTATCACTAAAATAAATTTTCTTATGCTAATTTATCTTAATTCTTTTACAGTGATTATTATTAAAAATTTAAAGTTATTGCTTTTAAAAAACATTCTAATACATTTATTTAAAGAATCATTATTTTAAAAATCTAAAAACATTACTTCAAAATAATAATTTGAAATTTTAATATAAATATTTCAAACAACAATATTTACGTAAGGTTTTTCTTTTAAGTATGAGTAGCTATAACGTAATGACGATAAGAAGTATAAAACAATTTAATCAAGGAAGAATTAAAAATCAATCATCATAAGAATGACAATCACTCATACAAAAATATTCTATGAATTTTGATTAACAGAAAAATTATTGCAGGAAGTTCTAGAAATTTATGAAAATAAATGAAGAAAAATATATATTAGAATTTATTTTCTTGTAAGTTATAAGAAAAATGTTAAATATTTCTCTTTTGATCAAAGAATTAAAATCTTTTTTATACAAAATTCATGAAAAATATTCCTCAAAATTATAAAAAATACAGTCAACTCCCTCTATAAGAAACATACTGGGACCGTAGAATTTAGCAGTTTCTTATAGAGAATATACTAGAGGTTTCATATAGAGATTTACTACAAAAAATGTACAATGATAAAAATATTTACTATATTAAAAGCTCTTATATGTAGTAATAACACTAAAAAAACTATAACATTGTAGATTAAATATTTACGATATAAAAAATCTCTTAGATTAAGCAATTAAATATGATTCAAAATAATTTTCACCCTAACTTGACTTTATTCAGGTAAAAAAGTCAGTAATTAATGATTGTTTCATAGGATATTTTTTATCTAGAAATTCTTCAACTGGTTCTAGTAAAGAAGATTCACCATGTAACATTAAGTATTGTTTTAATAAATTAAAACTATTTTTAACTTCTTCAATTGATGGAGGAATAATTTCTGGATCATCATCTATTGGTTCATCTTCAAACCATATGTTTTAATCTACATTACACCCTGTTAAATTATTTGTTTTTAGATCATCAATTATTGATGATGTTGGTATATCATTATCCAAATTTAGTAACTCAAAAAAACTTTCTATATCTTCTATATTAACGATAGAAGCAAATAATTGAACTTGATTTAATGAAATATCTATTTCTGCATCTTTATCGTCACTATCATTAATGGTAACGTTTTCACCAGAAAGTTGAAATCCACATTTAACAAAACATTTCTTAATTATCTCCGGTGGTAGTTTTTTCCATGACTTATCAATGTTATTTATTGCTTCTAACAAATTCCACTCCCATTTAAAATTTTCATTATTAACATTTTCTTTAGCGTTGAATCTATTAATAATATCCTTAACCAATTTTTTTTACAATGTTGTTTTACCCATTTAATTATACCAGCATCTAATGGTTGACAAGATGAAGTAGTATTTTTTTTGAAATTTACAACAGTTATATTTGAATAGTTTTTGAAAAGTTAATGGGATGGACACTGATCTTGAAACAAAAGCACTTTCTTTCCTTGAGATATTAATTCTTTATACCAGTTTTCTAAATAATTATTGTAAATCTGTGAATTCATCCATGCTCTACTATTGTGTTCATATTGTACATTTAATTTTGTTACATTCTTAAAACATCTAGGCTTCGCAAAATGACCAATTATCAATAATTTTCTTTTATCACTCCCTGTCATATTGGTATTTAACATCATCGTTATTCTCTTTACATTTCTTTTTCTACCATGAACACCACCTTTTTGTTTAAAATTATATGTACGATTTGGTAGTATATTGATAAACAAAGCACTTTCATCAAGATTGTAAATGCATTCAGGATCCCAACTTTTAATTATATTTTTTAGTTCATCATTCCATTGGTCAATTGTTTCACTAGACACACCGGATGATTCACCCGATATAGTATAATTTCTAATATCATTCCTTTTTAAAAAACGTGAGAGAAATCCTGATGATGCAACAAAATCATTAGGTACATTTTCACCATTATTTAATGCTTCTTTATGTAATCTAATAGCTTCATTTTGAATTACTTCTCCAGAAACAGGTATACAACTTTCACGTAATCTATCAATAAATGATAGTAATTTTTTTTCATACCAAGGATCCTCTTTTACTTTAAAATTACTACCTTTACCATCAGCAACTCTTTCAACTAACTCATATTTTTGTTTTTTCCTTTTTGATAAATTTGCTTTGGACACTCCGTACTTTTCTTTTATCGCAGTACTTCCAATTTTGCTATAATCATCTAATATAGCTAATTTTTCTTCAGTTGAATAAGCTTTTCTTTTTTGGGGAATCATTAGGAAATAGTACACACAGAGACAATCTCATCATTTTGTTTCCTATTCAATCATTTTCTTTCTTATTCAATCATTTTCTTTCTTATTCAATCATTTTCTTTCCTATTTATATCATTTTTTTTTCTATCCAATCATTTTCTTTCCTATTCATATCATTTTTCTTTCTATTTAATCATTTTCTTTTCTAAAAAATCATTTTCTTTCCTAAAATATCATTTTCGTTTCCAAAATATCATTTTCTTTCCTAAAATATCATTTTCATTTCTAAAAAATCATTTTTTTTTCTTGGATGTATATTTGATCATAAAATATTTTAATAACAATATAACTTACAATAATCAAAAAAAATTTTTATTATAAATTAAAAAGTGTACAATATAAATTAGTTATATTTGAAAATAATATAATTATGTAGTAATTATCTAGATATTTTGCTTACGCATTTATAAGATTTTAAGTGATAATTTAATGAAATAAAAAAATTGTCTATAGAATCATTGTATCCTGCTTTAGTAAAAGAAATATCTAACAATAGTTCCAACAAATTTTTTATGTGATTAGAGATGGCACATTAATATTGTACTTATACAAAAAATTTTTAGTCTTGTAAAGGAATGAAGCCTTCCTTTATGAAAATTTAGTTTCCCACTACTCCATTATCAAAGATGCATTATCACTAATGGATTATGTTGGTATAAATATCACATAAACTGATATTTTTGATATATCTTATCTTTTAACAATAAAACTTTATCATTTATTGTATTTTATTCTTAATCGATTTCTATGAATATATTGAAATCGAATAACAGTCTGAAAAAAGGTTCATCATTGAAATTATTTTACCATTTAGTTTTTCGTCAATTTTTCTTTTGTACTTAAGATCCCACTTATATTAATATAAACAAACTGATGTAAACAAGTGAAGCAATGTTGAATTTTGGTTCTGACTTTTAATTTTGGTATAAAATACTAAAAAAGTTTTAAAAAACTGTCACCAATTATAAACATACATTCAACATTAAAAAAATTTCAGTAACCTTTTCTAAAAAAGTATTTTCAAATATAATACTTCTATGTATCAATAGACAATAAGTCTTAATTTCATTGTTTGTACCTATTTTAAAACCAATTGAAAATCCCATTCGAGATTTGTTATAACTATCAACATTGATAAATATATTTTTGGATTGATTTAAATGATAAAATGAAATAAAAATTTTTTAAATCATAAGATAGTATTTTTACAACTTACATATTTTATTTAATGTAATATGAAATTGATCATTAACAGGTGGATTATTTATTTCTTGCGAAAAACGACTTCCAACATTTTTTAGTAAAGAGAAACTTTGCCTTATTTCTCTTATTTGAGGTGTAAAAAGCAATTTTTTATAACTATTTGTAAAATCCTTCAAAACAAATATTTTATTTTTTTTTACATCCGAATAGTTCAACAACATCTTCTGATTTATTTTGAAGATGTAATATAAACATAATAGGCTATAAATAAAAGTAAAAAAAAATATCTGACTTACGAAATCGCTATCTTCACTCGGACAACTAAAAGTATTGTGAAAGCTTTAACATTGAATCATAATCTCTTGAAAATTTATTAGTAAGCGATAAAATGATTTTTTAGGAAAGAAAATGATTGTATAGGAATGAAAATGATTTTTTAGTTAAGAAAATGATTGAATAGAAAAGAAAATGATTTTTTAGTTAAGAAAATGATTGAATAGGGAAGAAAATGATTGGATAGGAAAAAAAATGATTGGACAGAAAAAAAAATGATATGAATAGTTAAATTTGAATAATGTTTTTGGGAAAGAAAATGATGAGATTGTCTCTGTGTGTAACAACGAATAAATTTAAAATTTAATAGTATTAAATAAACCTTTTTAATAAGAACACCTAATTTATACTCAAAAAATTCCATCTTTTCTCAATAAAACGATGAGAAAAATTTATAATATGCAAAAACTATGTGACTAAAGTGTAAATCTAATAGATATCTCTATTGAAATGCGAACGTTTTATAATCTTCAATACCTTTTTCAACAGAAAAGAAAGCAATTTTATTCAAAAAATATCACCTATATGGTTTCTTATAGGAGGAAATTTTCTTATTACGACTTTTATTGTTTCTTATAGAAAACCAAAAATGTATGAAAATTTAATTTTAGTTTTGGGACCATAGACTATGGTTTCTTATAGAAGAAAGTTTCTTATAGAGGTCTTTTTAATAGAGAGAGTTGACTGTACTTCCTCTTATTGAATTTTTCAACAGTTTTTTTGAACATAGAAAAAACATCATTTTTCGTCGTTAAAAATATGCAATTCTGAATATTCACCCAATACATAGGAAACAAATTTGTGACAGAATATAATGCAGTTAAAAGACGTGCTGAGGATTCCTGCGGCGCGTGACAATTTAAACTAAATTGTTTAACGTTAAGCATTTTAAATTAAAAAAAAAAACTTTTCGAGACATAATTGCATTGCAATATATATCACTGGATTGTTGTCCACCTTAAGGAACCGTAATGGGTTGCCATACTAAACTAGGGCAACTATTTTAAGATTTTATTTTAATAAACATAAATGGTACAATAGGATATATATATAGTTAATTATTCTTCAATAGGTTACAAGTGTCCCATATCTTGAGGTACGTAGTAGTAATTGAGGAAGTACTTAAGAAATAGTGACTTACTCTTCCTGGTTTGCCTTCTTTTATACACTTCGGATTTCATAATTATTGCGGAATACAAAAACATTTATGTTTTTACCTCTGATTTCTAGAAGCTTCTATCACAATATTTTTGTTTTTACATTTGATTTCTGGAGGCTTCTACTACAGAACCATGTTTACATAGAAAATACATGCCTTTTTCTATATTGTGAAAAAAAAAGTTTTTGAAAATCAATTTAAAAAAAAAGACACGCAATGGAATTTTCGAAAAATTTCTTCTGTGTAAGACGAAAAATGATGTTTTTTGTGTATTTAATTTTAAAGAAAAAATTCTACGTCAAATTTTTTGTTTTATTCAATGAATAAAAATTTTATTATAACACAAACTGAAGTGTGAAGCATAATATTTATTAAAGAAAATTCATGGTATTTATAAAATAAAAATTGTCATAATACTCATTAATATTTAAATCTAATTTATTCTGTTATGAACTGACGTCAACATTAATAAATGTTGAGAAATAGACATTGTAATTAAAAAGGAAAAAAAATTATTTAATCGATAAAATACAAAAATTAAATATTAATTGTTAATACGTTAATTAAAATATGAATTGTTAATATAGTTAAAATGTTCATCCAGCCAATATGGCCATTTTGATTCTGGAATAACTTCTCTGTATTGAAAAGTAAACTTTGGAGTAAACTCTTTACCTCCAAATATCCACAATATAGTTACCTCATTAGATAAAGCTGGAAGTTCTATAGGTTTGAAATCTTTTGTAAAAAGACTAATACCTTTTACCCCTTTATCATCTCGATATTTTATTTCTATGCTATCAATTTTACTGTCATATTTACAACGATTATTACATTCTAAATGTTTAGCATAAATTTGTACTTTTCCCATGCTTTTTGATGCTTTTATATTAATATAACAATTTCTAAAATCACCTTCTAATACCATTGTTCGATAGTCTGAGTATGCTGTAAATTTATTCTGTGTAGAACAAGTTTTAGTTTGAAAATGAATATTTTGACAATCATAATTTGAATATCCTCGAGGGCATTTACATTCGGAATAATTATTACTATAGGTATAACGATATCCACCATTCTTACATTGATTTTCTTCATAGGTATAATTACAATACATATAAGTAATTTGTCTATAATCCGAAAAGCTAAAGTCATAACGTTTTTCCAACATTAGTTCATAATATGGCTTTATATAAGGTTCGTAAGTTTTATTATGCTTGGATGATCTCTTAAGTCCAAGATTGTTAATAGGCATCGCTGCAGTTTTAAAATCAAAATCTGATTCAAAAAAATGTGAATAATAATATGTTGATTTTTCATATTCTTGGTAAAAATTTTCATCTATACTATCGTTAAAAATAGTTAACTCTAATTCTCTATCAATACGTTGAATTGCAGGCATAAAACCCAAAGCTTTAGCAAGGAAATAACGAAATTTAAATGGATCTCTGTATACTTTTCTTGTTAGATTAAGAATTGTAGGATTGTCTTTACTTCTAGATAATTCTACATGATTTTTATCATCATCGGATACATAAAAGTTAATTCCTATTTCTTTAACAGGTTGTCTAGTCTTATTAAATCGTAAACAAGTATAATTTTGAAATTCTTCAAGTAAGAGTTCTAATTTAACATAAGTTGTACCAATGTTATAATCATTTTCTTCCTCAGAATCAGTATGGTAAATTGACTGTGATTTAATGTTTTGTATTTCGACAATAACTTTACCATCAAAATAATATGATATATTATTTGGTTTAGTAGGATAAGGTGGTATATAAAAATTTGAAGGAATGTCATCCTCCTAAAAAAAATGTTACTTTATTTATATTATTACTTACAGCTTGTGTTATATACAAGAATGTCGATAATAAAATGGCTACGATCAAATTCATTTTGAAAACAAAAAAAAACTATTGCTTAAACTACTACAAAAATTATGCATTAAATACTTTTCGATTTAAAATACTATTATTAAGTAAATATTATTAGTGTTATGTACTGCTAATCAAATTTAAATATATTATTTATATTACAAAAAGTATTTACAAATCAATCATGTATGATTATTTGATGTATTTTTGGTATCAACAATTATGTACACAAAAAAAAAATCTGACAAATTAAGCTGAAATGTAATAAAATGACCCTTTTATTAAAAAATTAAATTTACTAAAAGTTTAAAATATCAAGCGAGAACAAAATATTTTAAACGACGCAAAAATATTAGATCGTTGCATTAATTTTGTCATTTTTTACAATATCATATTTTCTGACATTTTGAAGTAAATGTAACTATAATCTTAATATTATTGTATGATATTATAATCTTCTTAAAGTCTAACTTGTTTTTTATAAAATGTTATAAAGCTGCGTTATTAAAAGCCAATTTCGTGTAAAGTTTTTTATGTTTTAACAAAAATCATTCTATTAAACAATCTACTAACAACTCTAAGTTTATAAACTAAAAAATTTCATAGCAATAATAACAAATAACAATGATTATTAAACTACACAAAATATTAATAGTTAAAAATATTATTTTAGTTATTGTTTTTTTTATTAAATATTTAAAAGTTATTTTTTATTATAAATAAAAATTTATATTTTTTATAAGTTTAGTTTTTAAAGATGATTTTAAAGACATTATATAAAAACAATTTGTGCTTTCACAGATATGTACAATTTAAAAAAGAAAAAAAAATTATAATAGTTCAAATAGATTAAAATATTAAAAAGATACTATGATGCGTTGATGATCATTTATTTAAAAGCGTTTTTAATTTTTCTAGAAATTAACTTCTAATCTTGCATTTTAAAATGTGTTTTGTAAAACATTATAAGTCTTAAGATAAAAATAACATCACAAAAAATAGCAATTTATTTTATCAATTTTTTAATTGTTGCTTCAATTTTCATGTGCAAAATATTAACGATAAAATTAATTGCAAATCAAAAAATTGAAATTTTTTAGGTCTGACAAATTGTTGCATTTTACACAGATTGTGTTCTTTTTTTTGTATCGAAACAGAAAGTAATTAAATATTATATAACAAATAAAAGTTTCACTGTTAACAATTCATGTTAAACAAGATTACCAATAATATTTACAATAACACCTTTAAATTTTATTAAATATCTATGAAGTATAGATTAATCAGTGTATTTTTAAATTTAACGAATTTATTTAGTGGTTTGTTTTCAGGCTCAAGTAAATTTTTGTCTTAGATATTGCAAATTTTTTTATGATTGCAAACTTTCTTCCGGAATACTTTTACTTTTAAAGCATGCTTCTTTTACTGAAGCAACAAATAATAAATTTCTAATGGTCAATTAAAATAATATATCAAAATTTATGAATATTTTTTACACTGTTTTTTATCAGAGATAATTTATAAAGTCACGAGTTGATTCCACTATATCCAAAAATACAATATCAATGTTTCATGATACAATCAAATAGTCATGATTGATGGTTTGTCATGAATTTTTCTATCTATAAATACTAACAAAAATACTATCGCACCCTTCTTAGTCAACTAACATTAACCTCCTCATAACGCAGAGAGGGTGAGTTTTCCTTTTTAAATTATTAACTTATTATTTAGTTTTTTATATCTCCCTTATTTGTGGAAATAAATTATCAAATTATTCTTTTATTCTGAAACAATCAATTTTTTATATTTTGTTAAATAATTACTAGTTGTTGATTTTTAAAATTATATTTTTTTTATGTTTTATATAGCACTATTTTTAAAATAATTAAAAATTTTTTCTAACATAAATAATAAAGAAATTAAAAAGTTAAGTAATCACATGCCGTTAAAATTTGCATTAGTAAAAATATTATTAATAATCGCAAACAGTATAACGTTTGATATTTAATATTAAATATAATTATTGAATGTAAGTACACAATAAAAATTCGTATTTTTTAAATATTAACAGTGAATATAATAAAAGTACAAAAGAGTATATCTTAATTTTAGTGTTTACTTTTGTCGTTAACCAAGGTCAGTACGACTGCAAATATTAATTAATTTAACAGATATATATTCATACTTTTCAAAATGGACTTTATTAATGATCATTGTTATTTCATAAAATATAATGCAACATTGTACGTTAATTAAGCAAACAATAAAAATCGTAAAAATGTATGCTTTGTAAATGAAAAATTTTCAATATTATATATAATATGTTAATGTTCTTTTAATTCTGTGCAAATATTTTATACATATATTTTTATAATATCTTTTATATATTGTTTTTTGCTTCTTTTGACTACTAATTAGGCAATCTGATCCAGCACAAAAAGAACTTGCACTTTTCTTTGCAAATAAAACAATAAAGATGTGTTTAGCTACATATACAAATATTTACATTGTCTATCTAACAACAATACTTGTATTAAAAAAATAGTATAAATATTCAAAGTTTTTTAATTTTTCTATAAAATTTTTTTTTATCTATTAATAAAATGCATTTGACTCTACTTATTTTATTATCAACTATAGTATACACTGAACAGGCTGTAAGTTTATTTGATACTTTGGTGTTTCGGTAGGGCCATTTATAGATTTTGTTTTAGTCGAATAAAATGACAAAATGTAGCAAAACACAATAAACCCTTTTTTTTAAAAAACATTATCTTAAACAGAGTTTGTTGAGAATTGTTCCTCATTTTACTTATAATTAACTTTATAATAAACAAAAACAATGGCAAGCAAATGTTATATTTTAAAATAGTATAACATTTTTAAATTATACCAAAAATTTAAAAAAAAACGATTAAAATTTTTTGCTATTAAATTAATTGACACATGCTTTTCTTAAAAAGCTTGTACTAACAGTCTCTTTGATTAGATTTAAGGTTTAAATCTTAGCTAAAGACTAATATAATAACTGTTTTCATAGATTATGTACGAGCTTCAAAAAGTATTATTATTTGTTGGATAATTATGTTAACAGTGTTTCAAAAAACCAAATTAAAAGTTAATATCTCAACTATAAAAATACGATTTTAATTCTTTTTATCAGATTTAATAATTTTACCTAGAAAATAAAACACTAACCATTTTCATAGATAGTCTAAAGACTTTAGTAAATATTTATGTTTGCTTTCAGTTTAATATTTCGACAATTAAAAAAAATTTTAAATCTAGTGTCTCGATTTTAAAACAAAGTACGGCCGCTACATTGGATAGAAGATCTGAGTATTAACTTTAAAATTAATCATAAACTATGATCGTAGGTAATTTGAAAATCTCAATAAATATTTTTTTCTGTAGCCATTAAAATTTTAACAATTTTTGATAAAATTTCTACTCTTTTTACCAATATTTCGTTTTAAAGCATTATTTAAAAAACATTTTTTAATGAAATAATTTAAGTCTATTATTTATTAATATATAAACACTTGTTTATTTCTGTATTTGTTAAGAAGTTCTAAGAATAAAAATATTAACTTTTTATCTTAATGCGAATTTTTGCCTGTCTTATTTTTAATTGTTTACACTTAATTTTTTTAAATATTATTTAAAAATGAAATTAGCATATTAAATTGTACAGGATGTCTTAAAAATTACCGTAAAAATTTAAGTGTAATTTTTACTGTTTTACATATATTTTTTTGATTTTATATTCATTTAAGAGCTCAGAATATTACTTAGGAAATTTTTCAAAGAATAAAAGTAGTAGAAAAGGTATTTATAATATAATTATAAATATTTATATGACTTCTCACTATATACAAACAGTTAGATTGTACCGTTTATGACTTTACAATACTACTGTTTCAAACGGTTGATTGAGATTTTCGCGTCCTAAAAAGATAATCTTAAATTATTTCGCTAAAGGACAAATTTCTTGGTACCTTGTTTTTATATAGAAAATAAATAACACAATATTATAAATAGTATAGTGTTTTATTAAACAAATTATTGTCATAAATACCAATATAAAAAAATGTACACAAACATAAAAAACATTATACTCAAAATATACACAAATTAACAAAAAAGCCATAAACTTATCAGTGGTAGTACCTGAGATCCTTTAATTTTTATCTAGAAAGTATAAAATCAAATGTATTTACAAAACTTACCAAATATTAAATATTTCTTATCACCTGGAACCTTCAGGTCATTATTTAAAGAATATACATGTTTTAATCTAAAAAGAATAAGTTCAAACACATTCATAAAACTTACCAACTTCTAAACATTTTTTATTACATGAATTCTCCCGGTCTCCACTTAAAAAATATACAAAATTTAATCTAAAAAGAATAGATTAAAACAAAATTGTGAAACTTACTAATATTGAAATCCCTCTTGCGTACCTGAGATATTTTTATGTCAAATTAAAGATCCTTCAACGTTTATCTGAACAGTATAAAACTAAACGTATTTGATAATGAAAATACTACTCATCTCACGACACCATTTTTTTCAAAATATGAAAAACTTTTAAATGACTATTTTAAAACAAAATTAACTTAACTAACCATCTCTCCAAGACTGCCTGCATTTTGAAGCTAATTTAATTAATTACTTCTCCAAAATTGCCTACCGTTTGAAACGGTGGATTAAATTTTTTAGTGAGTTCTATTTTTTACAAAAAATTTCTTAATTTTTCAGTTATTAAGAATAGCGTAACTTTTTAAAAACTTAGTATTTTCTGCAATTTTATAAGCATATGATAATACAGCCCCTTTTTTGCAACACATTTTAAGGTACTGTATTAGATAATAAAATACTTTTAAGTAAAATTTTAAGCTTTAAGGTAAATATAAGATCATATAAATACGTTGACATTGAAAAAATTATACTCTTTTAAATTTTTATGATTAGTTCTCAGATACCCTGTATATGTACGTACAATTTTACAAGGATAAATCACTTTTCAATTTTTGTCAAAAGTCTTTGCGCCTTGCTAGTTAAGCGTTAAAAAATATTGAATAAAGATAATATGTTAATTTTGGTAAATTGTATTTCTGTCATCGCGTTATCTAAGAGTCATTTTAAAATAAACGTTTTGCTCGAAGATTTCGACAAAATTGGTAGCTACCAATAAAACATAATTTTTAATAACAAAAAACTACTTTTTTACTGACTCTACTGAAATGAAAAAATATCATTTTTCAATAATCTAAAAAATATGCTTTTTAGAATAGAATTAAAGAGCCAATTGTGTACCCAGCACCTTATCCAACAGATAAAAATGTCCTGTACTCTTATCAACCAAAAATTTTAACTTTGTTTGAAACTTTAAAAGGATATCCAGATGTTGAAGAAATAGATGAATTCTTCTACCAAATTAATAATTATACTTGTTTAAAATTTGTAAAATCGCCATATAAAGATGTATCAACAAGCATAGAAATTAAATTTGTTTTGACTGATTATAAAGATCACGTAGTACTATCTAATGATGAGAAAAAACCTACTTATATTAGTTTAACAAAAGAAACATACAAAGATATATTTCAAATACGTTTCTATATAGGACTTGCATTCGGACTAATTCCAGAAATTCAACGTGTTGATAGAGATAGAGAATTAAAAATTTACGATGAACATATTGATAGAATATTTAAACCCTATTATTATATGTCAAATTATTACTATAAATTTATCAAAGATACAGATTATGATTTTGCATCAGCAACACATTTTCCTACTTATTTCGGTAGTAACGGACAAAATCCAACTTATATTCCTCTTGAATGTCGATATAAAGGAATGCTTAAATCAAATAGACTATTTGTTTTTAGTGATCTTAGAAAAATAAATAATATATACTGTAAATGCCAAAAGAAAAATTCTTGTGAGCATGGAGGTTATTATTCTAATAAAAATTGTAAAAAATGTGAATGTCCTTCAATCTTTACTGGTGACAAATGTCAAGATATCATTAAAATAAAAGACGACGTTGGTTGTAACAAAGGAGAAACTACGTTAGAAGCAGAAGATAAAGAGCATGAAGTAATTATTGAAAACATTAAAGAAGATTGTTACATTTCAATAAAAGCAGAAAATAAGAGTAAAGTTGTGCAAATCATTGTTGAAGGGGCACAAATATTTAACATTAAAGATTGTGTTATGAATCCAAGAGGCGAAATCAAATATCGTAAGGACAAAGGTGTAGAAGGCTTATATATACAACATAATGTTTCTAAATTTATTGAATTAAAAGCATTATCTAGCGAAGTATTTGTGAAATTCCATGATCCTTTTTCTAAAAGTTCTTTACTATTAATTTATAAGCAAGTTGATCCAACTAAAGATGATTCAACTAAAAATTTTGAACAATCAATTGAGTCTTGTAAAGCAGAAATGTTCTAGTAATAATTTCAATAATAAGTTTATTGGGTTTACGATTTTATAGTGTTAATATAAAATTAACAGATTATAAAACAACTTTTTATAGATTAAAATTAACTTCAAATTACGAATATGACATTTCTTTAAGTTTATATGGTAAACTTAATTTTTCATTGTCACTAATATTGTTACTTAGTCTAATAAAATTTTTGATAGTTAAAAAGTATTTTATTTAAACTTTTTTATTTGCCTTGTATTGATTAATAGAAAACACCTGATATTTTTTAGTAAACCGCCTTAGACCCGTCTTCGTCAGGTCATTGCTGGTCCGCATAGCATATTTTTTATAAAAGCATTTTTATACTAAATTACACGCGATTTACTATCCCTGATTCAATAAACTTAAAGTAACAAATATGCTAGAGTTTTAATTTATTTAGTAAATCAGGCACCAAAAAGTAAAAAATAGTTTACATTTAAAAAAATTAATTTATGAATATTTTTAATAACTTTAAACAATTAATTGACTTTAACTTCTAAAAAATTAACATTTTTAAAATAGTCGAAAAATAAGGAAACTCAATAATATCAATTATATTTATACTTATGACTTTTTTAAATACTATGTTGTTTATCTATTAATATAATTTTTTTTCTTGTAATTATATACTATCACTTTTTTATATTGTCATTATATTAATAGTTCAGTCGCTCATTTTGTTCAATTTGATTAATTTGACTAAAATTTCATACAACGAATGTTTGTAATAGTGTCAACTGTTTGCAAAATTTAATATATGTAAAATGCTATAGAGTATGTATATTAACAACATAAATGATTGAAGACTCTACAAAATTAAAATATGAATACATTGAAATGTTAATTTATTAATTAATATGGAACGTAGAAATTTATATATGAAGTGCTAAAAGCAACAATATCTTAGAAATTTTGATTATTTATAATTTTTATTAAATCAGTGAAGGCTTTGCGTCTTCATGCCTTTGTTTAACATTTTAACATATTCTACTTTGATTTTTTTAATAAAAATATTCACCACTCTTTGATTCTTAATTGGGGTAATTATCAATTAACCTTAGTGATATTAATTTACCCTCTTATTCTGGCGTTAAGATTTTCAAATGAGCCATTATTTACTTTATTTTGTTAACTTTCAAAATATTATTTGAAACAAACCTAAAAAAATTATTTCAAAAAGAGGTGTTATTTGAAAATGACTTGATCTATAGTAACTAAAACGTTTTGGTGCCTGTTTTCACACTAAGTCAACAAATAGATCTATTGACTATTTAACTATGAAAATGAGTTAAGTTTAAAAAGAGTTATGATATAGAAAAAATTAATTTTCTTATTTTTTTTTGTTATGTACACACCATTTGAACTTATAAAATAATACTTATTTTCACTAAAAAATATTTATTCATTAGAAATTCAAGACTTCATATATTTGTATTTAAAATTCTTACGTATCATATCAACTAATAAATTAACGTTTCAATATAATTATATTTTAATTTTGCAAAGTGTTCAATTATTTTGTTGTCAATATACATACTCTACAGCATTTTACATATATTAAATTTTGTAAACAGTTGACACTATTACAAACATTCGTTGTATGAAATTTTAGTCAAATTAATCAGATTGAACTACTAAAACTATTATAGTAATAACAATATAAAAAAGTGATAGTATATAATTACAAGAAAAAAAATTATATTAATAGATAAACAACATAGTATTTAAAAAAGTCATAAGTATAAATATAATTGATACTATTGAGTTTCCTTATTTTTCGATTATTTAAAACTATTAGTTTATTCAGAAGTTAAATTTAATTAACTGTTTAAAGTTATTAAAAATATTAATATATTAATTTTTTAAAAGATAAACTATTTTTTACTTTTTGGTGCCTGATTTACTAAATAAATTAGAACTTTAGCATATTTGTTACTTTAAGTTTATTGAATCAGGGATAGTAAATCGCGTGTAGTATCAGATCTGAAAGTCCTTTTTCAACACTTATATACTAGAAATTGTCGAAGAACTAATTTAACTACTAAAAATTTGAACAATTCGTAATGCCTCCAGAAATTTCTAGAATTTTGTAGAAGAAGCAAATTTAAACAAGGAGATGAATCATCGCCAAGAATAATGTTTATTCTCCCAGGGACCAATAAAAGAGCAAGAAACCCGGAAACATATATAAACCTTAATAATTCATTACTACGGCAGAGAGATGAATACTTGATAGTTAATATACCCCAATTTTATTTTATATTTTATATTGTGTGTGTGTTTACTCTAATAAATTTTATTCATTATCTGCTTGTTTCCACAGCAAGCATAACGAGGTTCCACCGAGATGGACCCTATGAATAGCGGGAGAAAGCTGCATGGATTTCGAAGATAACTACCTGGAGGAGCCACCGGCAGGTTAATTGTTAAACAAAAAGGGGAAACTAGAGCCGGTGAGAAATGGAGGAGCCACCGTATATTGTACAAATCAGGGAAGTACAGAAAGTTGAATGCGGTGAGATGGGAGGATCATGGAAATGTAGTATTGTTAAGGTAGAAGAACTAGCTGTTGACGAATAGCTGGAATTGGGACGAATAAGGATTAATAGTAACAAATAAGGAGAACATGATCCTCGGGAAAGGCGTGCACGCCATAATTCTTCTACCAGGTAAGCGTCTAGGAGTAACGGTAGGAGACCGAGAAAACAAGCTAGGCATGAATAAGGAATAAATGGTTAACGTATTCTTAACAATTTCATTCTGACATGACTGGAGAAACAAACGTTAAAAGAAGCGCGCTGTAAAAGAATATTCTAGAAAATCTCAAAAATGTTTGTTTTTACAAGAAATCAGAAAAGAATGATAAGAATGCAGGAGGTAGTTATTTAATGGAGATAATGGATGAGAATCAAAACATCAGAAGTCACATTAAACGATGTGAAAATGAAAATATTACGAAATCCATGACAAATCCTCTTAGCTCTTGGGAATCAAAATTTTCTCAAAACATAATTAGCTCAAAATGTAAACGATTTGCACCCGTCACAAAACAAAAGGCTTTCAAGCCATCTTCAAAACATTAAACTAAAGAATGAGACTCCACCTCAGAAGAATTGTATAAAAGTCAAAGAAATCTCAGAAGTGGCATCAATTTTATCAAATCTTTCATTATCTTTTATCCTTCATTATAGATATCGTTCTATCACCTACTACAATGGAAAGGCTAAACAGAGCAAACCGTGGAGGAAATGGCCTGAAGCCTCTGCACCAGTTCATGAATCCGGAGGACAAGAATCCAACCGCCCTAGTCGTCGAACTGTTTTTCCGGACCAACATCACCGTTATCAAGGAAGTTTTGCCCGACATCATTGAAAGGGAGAACCTGAGAGAGGAGCTGAAGGACCGATTCGAGCGTCTGCTACACCAACCACTTGGGAACAGTCTTTATACGTGTTATCGAAAATGGAGAGCCGTCAGCCCGGGATGCCAATTCGGATATCTTATCAAGGTTGTCAAAGCTGTCTATGAGAAGTACGTCAAAAACAATTTCAACTTACGAGCTATGAGAGGGTGGAAGCAGAGAATGGATGAAGCTGTAAGGGACTACAATCTCAGGTATAGGAATAAGCTTGCCGAAATTTACCCGGACTACGGAAACTCTTTGTACCGGAAAGCAATGACAGAAGCAGAAAGGGGAGACTACTGGAGGGTTGAGATCGTGAACACCTATATTGCAAGTCTAACAAAAGAGCTGAGAGAGAAGATGCCAATCATCCCAGATCACGAGAAGTGTTTGGAAACAGCCATGACCATTGCTGAAAATTACGAAAAGGAGTTGGATGATCGAGAGGCGAAACAAGAGCTAATTGAGAGAATGAATAAGGCAGGAACCAGAAGAGTATTAGTCGGAAGAATGTCACAACCTGCCGAATACCCCAAGGATAGGAAGTCCTTTGTATGTCACAACTGCGGATTAAAGGGGCACCTCAAAAACGAATGCCGAAGACCCCCCGTTGCCTGCCAACACTGCGGAAAAAGCGGACATCTTATTCAATTTTGCTATGGAAAAAGGGCACAACCAAGAGGGATCTAGAATTATGTGACACAGATGTGCTACCATTCGATGAAGATGATGAAAAGTTAAGGGAAGCAGCAATTCAAGCGGGATATGCATTAATGGTTAGAATAACATTGCTCGACAGATTTAGACACACACCAACAATTTTAATGAACGTACATGGGAAATGGACACAAGTGTTCATCGACGATGGAAGTGATGTCTCACTAATAAGTGAGGAACAATGGATACTATTTGGAAGCCCACCAGTTGAACCAACAGATGCCTGGGTGGACAACACCCATGATAGAATTAAATTCAAAGGTGTTACGTTATTGAAAGTTTGCACAGTTAATTTAAGGGAAACAGAAGAACGGTTCTACATAGTTCCAGATTTAACCTTGAATATTATAATAGGTAGAACCTTTTTATCTAAATATTCCAAATATGTCCACAACTACGAAAAACATACAGTTACCATAGGAAATTCAATAATCCCTAAGGCCTAGGCTGATCCTCATAGAAATTTGGTCTTGGTGGCAACTGCCAATACTACATTGCAACCGGGAAAAGGGATGAATTTTCACTAAAAGGGAGATCACCCATTGGCGATGGTCTCCTGTACATCACGAAAAATAAACGAACGACAATGCCACCTGAGATTACTCCAATCAAAGGTGTTAACGACATCAAGAATAACCGAACGACCATACATCTCTGGAATTTTGGGACAAAACCTATTAATATTCTTAAGAATACCCCAGTTTGCTTAGCAATTCAATTGAAACCCGATGAAATCATCTCAGCAGAAGATGAATATGTTGCTCCAGAAGCTCAATGGGAAGAAGATCTTCCGGATTCACGAAGAACGAAACCCTTGAGTAACAAAGAGATGCTCGCTATTATAGAAATACCTAAACAACTGCAACCTCTAATCTTGAAATACAAAGATATCTTCTACGAATATATGAATGATCCAGGAAGATACACAGGGATGATCAAACATGAGATCAATCTCAAAGAAGACTCTAAGATAGTTAGAAAACCCCTGAGAAAGTATCGACCAGAGCAAGAAGAAGCCATGATGACCATTCTTGACGACATGCTTAAGGATGGACAAATAGAGAAATCCAGGTCTCCATGGGCCTCACCTGTACTAATGGTTAAGAAGAAGACAGGAGATTGGAGGAAGGTCGTGGATTATAGAGAAGTGAATTTAGTCACGAAAGATGAAACTTCAGTACTACCATTAATTGAAGATATACTGGAGAAAGTTTCTGGAAAGGAAATCTATTCAACAATCGACCTAGCCTCTGGCTTTTTCCAGATCCCTATAGAGAAGAAGTCCAAAGAAATCACGGCATTTATAACACCGAAAGGACTCTTCCAATATAACGTGACGCCTATGGGGCTCTCGGGAAGTCCATCAACCTTCCAACGCGTTATGGAGGAAAGCTTTGGAGATATGCGAGAGAATGTTATTGCGTATATGGACGATATCATTGTTTCTGGAAAAGAAGAAAGCCATATTCAAGATGTTGAAAGAGTCTTCAAGAAATTAAAAGAGATAGGTATGAAAGCTAAATTAAGAAAATGTAATTTCTGGCAGAAGAAGGTTGAATTCTTGGGACATTATGTTTCCAAAGATGGAATAGAGATTAATCAAAAGAAAGTAGAGGCTATCAACAAGTTAACTATACCTAAAAATAGAAAAGAATTGCGAGCATTCTTAGGAGCGACTAATTACTTTAGGAGGTTTATCTTGAATTATGCAAAATTAGCAGCACCACTTACTAAACTATTATCTGAAAAAGAGGAGTATAGTTGGAAGGAGGAGCAACAAACGACATTCGAAACATTGAAGAAGAAATTAAAGGAAGCACCAATATTGGCACCTCCAGATTTGAATAGAAGCTTTGTGATTCACACAGATGCGTCAGAATATGCAGTTGGAGCCGTCTTGTTACAAGAGAATGAAGAAGATAAGAAACTGAGATTAATAGCATGTGCGAGCAGGACTTTAAACAGTATAGAAAGAAGATGGCAAATTGTTGAGAAAGAAGCATTAGCTTTGGTTTTTGCTATCAAATCTTTCAAGTACTATATAGAAGGGAAAGTAACAGACATCTTCACAGACCAACGTGCCCTATTAGCAATTAAGTCAGCTAAAGAAAATCAAACAAAATTAAGACGTTACCAACTGGTACTGATGGCACACAATTTGAATATATTTTACAAAGAAGGAAAAGCAAACGTGATAGCGGATTTACTTTCAAGGAATCCGGAGGAGATACTAAGGGAGCCACAGGTGCTAGCTATTACCTTAAAGAGGGAAATGCAAGGAGAATGTCAGGAAATGAGGCCCCCAATTAAAATGGAATTATTCAAATTATCAAAGGATGAAGTTGAGGAATTACAAGAGAAATATCGAGATCAAATTAACATTATTGATGAAGTGGGATACATCAAAGTTATGGGAAGGGAGAAGATCTATGTCCCAAAAAGGTCTAGAAATCTATTAATTAAGGAATATCATGAAAATCTCTACCTAGGAGCACACTTTGGAAATAAGAGGCTCACAGAGTTAATAAAGAGGTATTATTGGTGGGAGAACATGCAAGTTAACATTAACTGTGAAAAATGCCAAAAGATAAAGTACCACCCGAATACGACATGTAATTGGGTAGGCACATGGGAGCCAGCCACAAGGCCATGGGAAAGGCTAAATATGGATATAAGGGGAAGATTACAAACCACAAAAAGGAAAAACGAATACCTACTCGTCATAGTGGATGATTTCTCTAAGTATGCACTATCGATACCCATGAGAAATACCAAATCTGAAACTATAATCAACACACTTATCATCAACGTTTTTACAATCTTCGGGTACCCAAAAGCAATAAGGTTGGACAATGCTACGTATTTTTCAAGCAAGGAGTTTCACAACTTTATGGATAATTCAGGCATTAAGTTAATGAAATCAGTACCTTATAACCACGATTCAAATGGGCAAGTAGAGCGGTATAACAGGACCATAAATGAAACATTAGCATGCTATGAGGAGGACGAGAATTGGGACTTAATATCTCCCATCATATCTCATACGTACAACAATCAGATACATTCAATCACTGAAGCCATCCCCTATGAAGTCATATTTGGACGAAGAAAAACTCCGATGGACATGAATCTACGTTTGTTGAATCACTTAAATGATGCAGAGCTACAAGTGGATTACGAAAGACTGATTGCATCAGTTATCAACAATCTAAATAGGCAAGGTAAGAAGGAAGTAAACAAACCTACTTTCTTCAAAGTTGGAGACGTAGTACTAAAAAGGATTATGGGAAGAATAGGTAATGAAAGCAAATTAAAGGATAAGTATGATGGACCCTACGTGATTATGAACATCGATCAAACAACCGGCAACTGCGAATTAAGTAAATTGCTTAAAAGTGGACGCATCAGCCACACAATAAATAGAGGTAGGAGAATATACAACGTAGCCCATATAAAACAACTAAAACTGTATAAAACTTCACCAGGAGGTGAAGAAGTCCAAGTAGGGGGGGAGTCGGACCCCCAGATGTCATCTAACTAGAGAAAAATGAAATTTATCTTCTTATCTTATACCTTTATATACGTGGACAACCAAAATCGATATAAGTAAGTAATCTTAACAGAAATTTTAAACAATGACTGCATTATACAAGAAAAATTACACTAAATATCATGAGAAAATTTGACAAGGATAATTATCCATAAACAATTTATATGAATCTAAACATTAAAATTTCCACTTCGTCCTACATGAAAATGAAAGTGAACAAACAATTTTGTTAATATCCATTAAAAATTACACTATACATCCTGAGAAAATTTGAAAAGGAAAATAAAATTATGGAATAGTCACAAAAACTGAAGAAAATTATAAGATAATCCAAAACAGAAATCCATCAAAATTCCAGAATATTAAAAACGAAAAAAAACAAACAACAACAAAGAAGACTATATATATGAGGGGAATAGCATCAAGTACATCATTTACTCAAAAGTATTCCACTAACATGGCAAATTCAAGAAGAGTGTCCACGGAATATCTTATGGACACAATGGACTTCTGCCATCAAATGGTAGAAGACTGGAATAATTGCGGAGACCCACGTACCTTCGATCTGAAAAGCCACCTCCGCATGGTAGTGGTAATACAAGAAACTCTCCAAGAAAACATGGAGAGAAAGATGGCTTCCTTGGTTTACTCACTCCGCCAGAGAACAGATAACACCATAGCCAGAATAAAGGCTGACTTCTTTGACACCTATAAACTAACAGAAGAACGCTTTGAGGGATTCGTGGACAAGACGTTTGAAGAATTTTTAAGATCTGACTCCTTCACTGACCTTTTTACCGTCGAAGGTGAAAACATATACTTCGTTAGGAACCTCAAAAGAGGATACCATACCCAAGTTCAATTCGACCCCCAAAGAGTAAAAGTAAGACGAACAACAGTACGTCCACCAACACCACCACCACTACCACCGGTCCTTGAAAGAAGAACACCGGTACCCAATGGATCACCTGAACCGGTGGAAGATGGAGAAATTGTAGAGTACAAGGAAGAAGATTAATTAACCAATTCCCCTTACAACATATTCATATTATTTCTATTATATACTAATACTTACTTTTATCTTTTCTTCATTATTTCAACTATATTTTTATATAACACAAATTATTTTTCTACTTATAATACGATCATAACAACATCACCATATTTGTCAAAGACACACACACAATTTACCGAAATTTTAACAAAATCTTTATTATATTAACACTTCATTAACAATACACGTGCGATAAACAGAATTCCACAAAATATCTTAGAACGATGATGGTTTAAAATTTTTAGAAGATCAATGATTTCCAGGAATGGAGCATTAAGGAGTATTTTGAGGTAAAGGATTTTCCGGATCGGTGGGCAAGGCACCGGCAGCGACTGGAACGGACCCGTGAGGACTGCTACCCCTCTTTTTGGAAAGTATGAAATTTTCAAAATAAAATAAACCTATTTGGCATAACAAAGCTGAAAAAAAAAAAAAGAGGGAAAACAAAGGTTAAGTATAAAAAGAAGAGAAAATTATGACTACTTACAAATTATATTAAAAATCATCGCCAGGAAAGAATACAAGGCGATCTTCTCAATATCGTCAGCAAGAGGCATGGTAAATGACTGTCATCATGGGTTAACAACTTAAATACCATATAAAGATGTACGATGTTCCAAATGTTGCCGAGGGCAGTAAAACAAAAATAGGAGCATTGCTGAGGACATCAACAAAACGGGAAGGGAGACGTAATGCCTCCAGAAATTTCTAGAATTTTGTAGAAGAAGCAAATTTAAACAAGGAGATGAATCATCGCCAAGAATAATGTTTATTCTCCCAGGGACCAATAAAAGAGCAAGAAACCCGGAAACATATATAAACCTTAATAATTCATTACTACGGCAGAGAGATGAATACTTGATAGTTAATATACCCCAATTTTATTTTATATTTTATATTGTGTGTGTGTTTACTCTAATAAATTTTATTCATTATCTGCTTGTTTCCACAGCAAGCATAACGAATTTATTAGTTTTAAGTGATCATTTATAATTTATATATCGTAATATTTTTATTAATAGAAAATTTTCTTTAATTATAATAAAATTATGTTTTTTACAGGGGTATATGCTACTAGTTTAACGGGTCGATTTTAAAAAGCGACCCTAAACCGACTGACCCCGGGTCGAAAAATTTACCGACCCGCCCATGTCTATTTGTGAGTATATTAAACAATATCTTTTTAGTTAAAGTTTTTTTTTGAAGTATAAGTAGCAAATATGTATGAGAATAACAAGGAATATAAGCCAATTTAACTATAGAATAGCCAAAAACAAATGACTGGAAAAGTGGCAATAACTTGCACAAAAAAATATAAATAACAGAAAAAAAATTGTAAGCAAAGTAATCAATAAAAATATTAATTTATTAATTAACTTCATACAAATTAAAAATTGATCTTTTTGTATCTCTAACACTATATCTAGAATTGCTTGTTTATTTCTGATATGGCCATATTATTTCTGGTGTAGTGACTTCTTTGTATTTATAAATAAACTTTGGAACATTTACTGTACCTCCAAATTTATATATTATAGTTACCTGGTTAGATAAAGCTGGAAGATCTATTGGACTTTGAAACTGTTTTGTAAAAAGACAAATACCTTTTACTCCTTTATCATCCCGATATTTTATTTCTATTCTATCAGTGTTTCTATCATATTCGCAAGGATCCTTACATTCTATTTTTTCAGCACGAAATTGTACTTTTTTCCAGCTTTTAGATGCTGTTATATTAATAAAACAATTGTTATCTTCAGCACGTAATGTCATTTCTTTATATTCTGGGTTGTTAGCAATTATATTAAGCTCAGGAGGACAATTACTATGATGAAAATTTTTAATTATTTGACAATAACGTCCCGCATATCCTTCAGGGCACAAACATGTACTAAAATTGCCGTGGTTATAACTATATCCACTATTACAGAATTTTTCTTTATAATCATTATAACAGTACATATAACTAATTTTTTTATAATCGGAAAAACTAAAACCATAGTTTCTTTTCATCATTAGTTCATAATATGGGTAAAAAGTAGATTCGTAAGCCACTTTTTTTTTTGGATATTTTAATGGAGTCTTAATACTAAAATTGTAATTAGGCATCGCTGCAGATTTAAAATCAAAATCTGATTCAAAAAAATATGAAAAATAATATGTTGATTCTTCATATTCTTTTCGAAAATCTTCTTCTATATTATCGTTAAAAATGTTTAACTCTGAAACTTTATCAATACGTTGAGTTTCAGGTACAAAGCCCAGAGCTTTAGCAAGAAAATAACGAAATAAAAAAGGATCCTTATATACTTTTTCTGTTAAATTAACAATTGTAGGATTTTCTTTATTTCTAGATAATTCTACATGATTTTTATCGTCTTTAGATACGAAAAAGTTAATTCCTATATTTTTAACAGGTTCTCTAGTGTTGTTAAATTGTAAACAAGTAAAATTTGTAAATTGTTCAAATATAAGGTATAATTTAATATGATAAGTACCGTAAAAATCATCCTTTTCCTCAGAATCACTATGAAAAATTGTTTGTGATTTTTCGTTTTCTATTAGTGAATAAACCTCATGATCAAAATAATATGATATATTATTTGGCTTGGTAGGATAAGGTGGTAAATGTAACGTCGAAGGAAAGTCATCATCCTAAAAAAAAAGTTACTTTATTGATATTATTACTTACAGCTTGTGTTATGTACAATAGTGTTGATAATAAAATAGCTACAATCAAATTCATTTTGAAAACAAGAAAAAACTATTGCTTGAAATATTACAAAAAATTATACATTAAATACTTTTTCAATTTAAACTACTATTATTAAGTAAATATTTCTAGTGTTTTGTATCGCTAATCAAATTTAAATTTTATATTTATAGTGCAAAAAGTATTTACAAATCAATCATGCGTAATTATTGATGTATTTACTGTGTCAAGAATTGTATACACAAATAAAGGAATGAGTTGTGTGAATGTTGATGAAATGTAATAAAATATCTTATCTGTTATAAAAATTAAATTTTATTTAAATTTTAAAAATATTAGGCAACAACAAAAAAGTTTTAAACGATTTAAAATATAAAGTTTGTAAATACAACACCGGGTTAGAAATATATTTTATTATAAAAACGATGACGTCCGTTAAAGTGAGAAAATACAATAATAAAAATGTGATGATTTTTCTAAGATTTTATACCCCTAAATTTCATATTGGAACCTCGTTTTTTTACAAAGTTGTTTAATAAACTTTGTCTATTTTTAAAATAATATGGATTTTTGGTATTTTGAAGTAATGTAACTTTTATTTAATCTTGATATTTATTCTGATGTTAGTAGAAATTTAAGAAGTTTTAGTGGTGCGATAAACACAACTAGTAGAAGCTTTTCTTATAAAATTAATAAAATTACAAAAACAATAGTGGCCACCCAAATTTTATTTATTTAAAATCGCATTGCCGTTTACTTACTATTATACAAAATTATTATTTTTACTAACTCCTTATAGTCGTTTATTTGAATCCTGTACGTGTTCCTAGAACTAAACTAGATTAATTACTTTTTAATAAACACACAGCAATGGATAATTAACTCTAAACTAAACCAAATAAAATTTAGGTAACACAACGGTTATATATTAGTTTTCGATGACTTTTTAAAAATGCGTGACAAGAACAATTTATTTTAATCATTACTGTTTTACTTATTATATTTATCTTCAGGTCTAGCGTGTTTTTTATTTTAAGAAATTCGTCAAAAGAAGTAAATTTTGTGTAAAGTTATTAACGTTTAAATCAAAATCACTATTCTAAACAATATACTAACAAGAAAAAGATTAGAAATTTCATGAAATTAATTCGTAAAGCAAAAATTTTTAATTTAATCACGTAAAGTATTAATAATTTTACGTATTATTTTAGTATTTTCATTTATTTTAGATTAAAATATTGAAAGATTTTTTTTAATAATTTACAGAGATACATAATGTTATATAATTTTTCATAAGTTCAATTTTTAAGAATAATCTTAAAAAACAGTACAAAATAAAGTTAGCCTGCTGTAAGATTATAATTTCATGAGAAAATAGAATTCAAAATAATTCAAAATATTAAAACATATTAAAAAATTTATTTTGGTATGATAAAAATGATCATTTTAAAAACAGTTGGAATTTTACTTGAAATTGACTTCTAATCTGGTATTTTTTAATGTGTTGTAAAAAATAGCTCTAGTTTTAAAATAAAAGTAATATTTAAAGAATGGAGAATTACTTTCAATAATTCTTAAATTATTGTTATAATTTCTATAAACAAAATATTTGCGATAAAATTAGTTGCAATAAGAAAAATTTAAATTTTTCCCGTGTGATATATTACTTCGTTTCATATGGATCTGTGCCTTTTTTGTGTACCAAAACAAAAAAGTACTAAAATATCATAAAGGAAATAAAAGTTTAACTTTTAACAATTCTTTGTTAAACAAGATCATTAATAGTAATAATGATAATTCTTTTAAACTTTATTAAAAATCTATAATATATAAATTAATCTGAGTATCTTTTACTTCAACAAATTTATTAAATGGTTTGTCTTCAGGTGCAAGTAATTTTGATCACACATATTGTAAAAAGTTTCATAATTTTGAACATTGTTTAGAAGATATTTTATTTTTAAAATATGGTTTAATTACTAAACAAACAAAAAATAAATTAATGATATTAAATTTAAGTAAACTTTTAAGATTAATTAATATTATTTTAAATGATTCTGATCAGAGATGAATGTACATTTTGTCCGCCACTATATGCATTAAAACCGCCACTAACATAAAAATATTTTTAATGTATGTAGAAGCAAATCATGATCTACAATTTAAGAGTTTCAAAAATAGACTTCGATAGGATATTAAAATGATGGCACAATGTGTACTTGAGTTGAATTGTTGTATATTTAAAGTTAAATATGTCTTGATTGTTTGTCATGGTATAAAGCATCTCTTAGAAATTATTTTAAATTAGATGTTTTTACGTAGCAATGTCATTATTTTTAATGTCACTAATGTTAATCCCAAAACTTAAATTTAATTATAATATTTTTAGGGGTTAAGTTATTTATTTTTGAGGTTGTATAGAACCTGGCATTGTTAAGGAAATATTGATAATTGTAAGGTAAATTTTTGTAATTGTTGTTTTTATTGTGACATTTAATAGGCGTTGTGCCAGATTAAATAAAATTTAACTTGTCTACCGGGAGGAGGTAGAGGTTAGGATAAGGAGTAAATAAAATTTAACTTGTCTACCGGGAGGAGGTAGAGGTTAGGATAAGGAGTAAATAAAATTTAACTTGTCTACCGGGAGGAGGTAGAGGTTAGGATAAGGAGTATATAAAATTTAATTTGTCTACCGGGGGAGGTAGAGGTGTTCGTTCGGCGTAAACTTGTGCTACCGGAGGAGGTAGGAGATTTGGCGAGGAAAGTGAATATAATTTGATATCGGGAGGAGCCCGAGAGTTAGTAAGAATATTGAATATTGCTTGTTGTCGGGGAAAGCCCGAGATTGGAAGAATTAGTTATCGTGTTGTCAGGAAAGAACCCTGGTGTTGAAAATAGTTGTACTTGTTGTTGGGAGTAACTCAGGTAGTGAAAAATCTTTTAACGTGTTGTCGGAAGGAGCCCGTAAATTTATAAGGACTGAATATAAGTTAACGTGTGGTCGGAAGGATTCCGAGAGTCAGAAAACGTATTGAACAGTGATTCTAGCACGTGTACTAAAATTTAACTGGACTAAAAGTACACCACTGCTAGATTTTAAAGTTTAAGTGAATATTCTAACGTCATTTGCTGAGGAGGATCTCAGGAAAGTTGTTGAGAAAAAAGAGAACGTGATGCCGGATTATTTAAAGGATATTGAACCCTTCGTTAACAAAAAGGAAGGTATAAGAAGTTGGTTACGCCGATTTAAGATGGCAGTGAGAATGCAAGGAATTGAAAAAGCCAACATGTTAGATACTCTCATAATCAAGGTTGGAGAAGAGGTTGGCGATCAAATCTTTACATGGATTGATGAAGATGAGGAGATTACGTTTGAACAAGTCTGTGAAAAACTTGAAGAAAGATATGGAGTACTAGGAAAAGTTACACTTAAGAGGAAAATCCATACGTTAAAATTGGATCAACTTGATGGAAATAAACCAAATGTAGAAAAGAAGGCTGCCGATAAAGATGAAGGGCCAATCAAATGTTTTAACTGTGGTGAATTAGGACATGTAAGACGTGATTGTCCTACAGTTAAACATGCTGAAGAGAAACCTGAAGTTAAAGTGGTCGGAGTGGAGGATGTTCAGTCTCCAGTTTATGAATCAACGTTCCAGATGAGAACAGTAATTAACAAGGGTGAAACTTTAGAAGATGGTCCATTATTGACGATGCCTCTTCTACTTATCAATGGAAAAAATGATTTCAAGGTTAAGGGACTAGTGGATACAGGATCTAATATTTCAATGGTATCAAAAGATCTTGTAAACAGTTTAAAGTTAAAGGTAAAAGAAATGGATGAGATACAGTTGGATGTTGCTGCGGGAATTCATTTAGCAGTAAGGGAATCAACACGTGTAAGGCTTAAATTTCCAAATGGCAGAATTATTAGAAGGACATTGCTGGTTTGCAATAATAAAAGATATGAACTGATAATTGGAACGGACATTTTAAGAGCTGTTAGAGCCAGGATTGATTTTGGTGTAGATAATGATAAAGAGTATGAAAGGAAGTACGCTCGTGGTTTTTATGGTAAACGGGATAATGGTGTTAGTAAAGTTTCAATGAGATGTGCTTACGTGAATGGGAGACAGTTTAAGAAAGATAAAATTTTAAAAGAGACTGGTATTGATTTTGATGTTATGGAAAAGTCTAAAGGTGACGGTAATTGTGAAAAAGATGAATCTTTTTCAAGTGAAGTGGAGAGTGGTAGTTGTGATAACAACTATGTTAAGTTGAAAGAGGATGAAGAAGTCCGATTGACAGATAGTGAAGTTCCAAACATTAACATAAAGAAAACAGCACATCACCCAAAATTTTTCAAAAATAAGGAGGTTAAAAAGTTCAATGATTGTGAAGTTATGGTTAGCCACATGGACAAAAATAGACGTAAAATTGGATATGTTAAAGATGTTATGTTTCTGGATAAGGAAAGAAGACGTAAACCAAAAGGGGTTGTCGTTAAATTTGTTAAAGATTGTGATTTGATAGTTAAATTAACTCCAAGGATATCTAAGCTAAAGAAACTGGAGGAACGAAATTATCTTAAGGATAAACACGTGAGAAAGGTTGATGAAATCTCTGATCAAAAATTCACCCGAGGAGGTTATGTCAGGAGTTATGAAGTCTTGGTATATCAACGGATGTCTCCAGGAAGAGCAAGGAATCAGCAAGGAGTAGATAGGTATGATGTGTATAAAGTAGTCAATGCGTTAGAGGACTGTGTGAAAGTTTTAAGTGATAAAAGAAAAGGAAACTCCTCACGTCGTAAGTTAATTGTGAGGTTAGGTGATAATCAGGACGAGGAGTGAGATTTTGCTAAGGACTTGCTGGAATATTATTGTGATTGTGTACTAACTATATTTTTAATTTGTGTGTGTAATATTTTTTATTGTGTTTTGATGCTTTGTACCAAGGCCAAACAGGTAGGGAAAAGTTGAATTGTTGTATATTTAAAGTTAAATATGTCTTGATTGTTTGTCATGGTATAAAGCATCTCTTAGAAATTATTTTAAATTAGATGTTTTTACGGTAGCAATGTCATTATTTTTAATGTCACTAATGTTAATCCCAAAACTTAAATTTAATTATAATATTTTTAGGGGTTAAGTTATTTATTTTTGAGGTTGTATAGAACCTGGCATTGTTAAGGAAATATTGATAATTGTAAGGTAAATTTTTGTAATTGTTGTTTTTATTGTGACATTTAATAGGCGTTGTGCCAGATTAAATAAAATTTAACTCTTGTATGGTTAATGATATTCAATGTGCTCATATAAAATATACTTTTGATGATATACCTCAAGAATTTATCTCAGAATCATTAAAAATAAGAAAAAAAATGGAATATGCATTGAAATATTAATTATTAAATTATTATAATATTTATATTTTTTTATTTACTAAATAAATTTTTGCTTGGATTTTTTTGAAGTGGCGCAAATAATGCATATAGGGCGTGATTTCTAATACATCCATCAGAGATGATTATTAAAGTTACCGTTTAATCATATTTTCTTTACAAATATAATATAAAATGTTTATTTTAGTTAAATAATTACTAGTTATTGATTTCTTAAAATTATGTCTAGTAAAATTTGTTTATTATCTAAAACGAGCATGTATACAGGGTGGGCCAAAAGTAGCTCTCCAGGTATTCGCATATATAACTTCTCTTGTAAACTAGCTACAAAGATGTTATTATAGTCATTTTGTAGCCCTTGATCTTGCATAAATTATATTTTGGTTTCATAACAAAATTTGGATTCTATGCGGAGTTATGGGTCTTCAAAATCAGAGGTAATTTTTGGCATATATAAGATGTAACTTTTTTATATAGAAAGATATTTAAATGCTTGTTGCTGATTATAAAAGCCCAACTTGTTTTGTACTTAGTCCTAAAATTTTTTAAATTTTGAAGTCCATTAACTATGTTTAATTTTTTGAAAAAGAAAAAAAATCACAATTTTTGTCAAAATTTTGATGTTTTTTTAAAATTAAAGAACGATGAGGTCGGTTTTAAAAGTGTTTTATAAGTATTCTGATAGAGTAAGCAAAGCTCTATCGAATGAGTATATGACCGTTCTGAGCGGTTGAAATTGAAAGAAGTTATAATTTGCCAAATTTGACTTTTTGACACTTTCATTTGAAAATTAAAATACAAATAATACTTTCCCCGATCTTTATGGTATCCTAATAGCAATAATAAAACTACTTATACATACTAGTTAACAGATTATTACTTATTTATTCATACATTGTCTAGACAACTGAAATATTCTTTATCACCCAGATTCAAGATAAAAATAATTTTTCCAATGTTTTCACGCTATTTACTATCATTTTATACTATTATGTATATTTATTATCTTGTAAGAACAATTTTACGTGTTTTTAAAATTGTCATATATCCAATCGTAATTCCATATCCTCTTATTTTTAAAAAATAAGCATCTAATGATCAATATAAGATAATATTTTTAATACTTTTTAAAAAAAAACATAATTCATACCCAAAAATTTGAAAAAAATTGTCATATTTTCTTTTTTTACTAGAATTATTGTGTAAAATAGTCAATATTTGACTATTCATAACTTTCTTTTAACTAAATAAAATTTAGTGGTACTATGCTTATTCGATAGAACTTTGATTACTCTATCAGAATACTTATAAAACACTTTTAAAACCGACCTCATCGTTCTTTAATTTTAAAGAAACATCGAAATTTTGACAAAAATTGTGATTTTTTTTCTTTTTCAAAAAATTAAACATAGTTAATGGACTTCAAAATTTAAAAAATTTTAGGACTAAGTACAAAACAAGTTGGGCTTTTATAATCAGCAACAAGCATTTAAATATCTTTCTATATAAAAAAGTTACATTTCATATATGCCAAAAATTATCCCTAATTTTGAAGACCCATAACTCCGCATAGAATCCAAATTTTGTTATGAAACCAAAATATAATTTATGCAAGATCAAGGGCTACAAAATGACTATAATAACATCTTTGTAGCTAGTTTACAAGAGAAGTTATATATGCGAATACCTGGGGAGCTACTTTTGGCCCACCCTGTATATAATATACAAAATCATAATAATAATATTGAATAATTAAATTTTTCTGGCGTCCAATCATATTTTGACACGTGCAATTTATTCAAATTTCACTATCTTTTAATAAAATTATATAAAATATTACTATAAAAATGATTGAAATTACTTATAAAATTTAAAAAAAAGTAGTAAAAGAGTTGAATATTTACATGTCATCAAAATTTGCATTGGTAACAATATTACTACTAATCGCAAATAGTATAACGTTTAATATTTAAATTAAAATATCTATTAAATGTAAATACGACGGTAGAAGGTTGCCTTTTTAAATATTAACGTTGAATTTATTGAAAGTACAAAAAAGTATATTTTAACTTTGGTATTTACTTTTATCGCTCTGACAAAGCTTATTACAATTGCAAAAAAAATTATTAAAACATGTATATAATCATATTTTTTAAAATGAAATTTATGTGATGATCACTGTTATTTCATAAAACATAATGCAACATCGTACGTACTTTTAGCAAACCATAAAAGTTGTAAAAATGTATACTTTGTAGATGAAAAATTGCAAATAATATGTATAAAATGTTAATATGCTTTTAAATCTGTCTAAATAATTTATACGTATATTTACATGATATCTTTCATGTATTGTTTTTTAATTTATTTGACTACTAAGTATGCAAATTGATCCAGAACTTATAGAACTTGCACTTTTTTTCTAACTGAAACAATGAAGATATGTTTAGCTACATAGGCAAATATTTACATTGTTGACTTAATAACAATTCTTGTATTAAAAAAAGTATAAATATTCAAAAATTTTAATTTTTATCATAAAGTTTTTTTACCGATTAGTAAAATGCATTTGACTCTTCTTATTTTATTGTTAACTGTATTATATACTGAACAGGGTGTAAGTTTAATTGATACTTTTCTGTTTCGGTAGAGCCATTTTTAGATATAATTATAGTAAAAAAGTTTTAGTTGAATAGTGTTCATTTATTTTATTTGTAATTACCTTTTAATAATTAAAAATAATAGCAAACAATGTTGTATCTATAATTTTATAACATTTTTAATCAAATAATATCAAAATTTTCAAAAATGTTTAGTAAAATTTTTTAGCATTTTTTTAATTAACAAATATTTTTCTTAAAAAAGCCTATATGAAAACTCGTTTGATTAAATTTGAATTTTAAGTCTTAGCCAAAAACTAAATTTTAATAATTTTCATAGATTATGTACGAGCTTCAATTATTTTATTATTTGGTAACAGTTTTTAAAACAACATGATTAAAACTTAACACCTTAACAATAAAACAGCATATACAGGGTGGCTCGCGTAAGACTCCCCAGACATTTGCATATGTAGCTCTGCGTGTAGATAAGCTACAAATATGGTATTATACTCATTTTGTAGCTGAGATACAAATGATGCTAATTATATAGACTACACAACGGAATGTGGATTCTGGGTGGAGTTATGGACCTTCAAAAATTGGGTTCGTTTTTCGACTTTCACTAAATGAAACTTTTCTATTTGGAAAGATTTTTTAAAAATTCTTGCAGATTCTGAAAGTACAAATTCTTTTGTATTAACCCTCAAAATTACATAAAAATTGAAGTCCGGCAACTTTGTTTAATTTTTAAATAAAAGTTAAAAATCTTGATTTTTGCCAAAAAAACGATGTTTTTTAAGAATAACATTTTAATAGATGATTTTTAAACAATTTTCTTTAATATTCTGATAGCGTAAGCGAAACTCTATCGAATGAGTATATGACTGTTCTAAGTGATTGACATTGAAAGAAGTTATGATTTGCCAAAGTCGACTTTTTAACACTTTCATATGAAAGTTAAAATACAAATAATACTTTCCCCGATCTTTATGGTATCCTAGTAGCAATAATAAGACTACTTATTCATATTAGTTTACAGATGATTACTTGTTAGTTCATAAATTGTCTTAAGAACTGAAATATTTCTTATCACACAAATTCAAGAAAAAAATAATTTTTCTAATATTTTCACACTATTTACAATTGTTTTAAACTATTTTGTATAGATATTACTCTGTAAGAACAATTATAATGTGTTTTTTTAATTTCTTGTATATCCACTCATAATCTCATACCCTGTATTTTTAAAATATGAGCAAGTTTTTATTAAATAAGGGCAATATTTTTAATACTTTTGAAAATGAAACATAATTCGTGTCCGAAAATTTGAAAAAGACTGACATATTTTCTTTTTTTATAGAATTATTGTAAAATACGGTCAATTTTTGACTATTCATAACTTTCTTCAAACTTAATCAAATTAAGTGATACTATACTTATTCGATAGAGCTTTGCTTACTCTATCAGAATATCAATAAAAACTTTTTAAAAATTATCTAATTAAAATGTTATTCTTAAAAAACATCGATTTTTTGGCAAAAATCAAGATTTTTAACTTTTATTTAAAAATTAAACAAAGTTGCCGGACTTCAATTTTTATGTAATTTTGAGGGTTAATACAAAAGAATTTGTACTTTCAGAATCTGCAAGAATTTTTAAAAAATCTTTCCAAATAGAAAAGTTTCATTTAGTGAAAGTCGAAAAACGAACCCAATTTTTGAAGGTCCATAACTCCACCCAGAATCCACATTCCGTTGTGTAGTCTATATAATTAGCATCATATGTATCTCAGCTACAAAATGAGTATAATACCATATTTGTAGCTTATCTACACGCAGAGCTACATATGCATATGTCTGGGGAGTCTTACGCGGGCCACCCTGTATAAAATCCTTTTTCTTAGATTTAAGACTTATGTCTTACTTACAAAATTAAACATTAATCATTTTCATATATTATCTAGAGGCTTCGATAAATATTACTTTTCGCCATTAGTTAAAATATTTTGAAAATTTATAATATTTAAAATTAATATTTCGATTTAAAAGCAAAATATCAAAAATCCGCTAAACCAGATAAAAATTCTGATATTAGCTACAAAATGAGTTATTAACCATGATCATAGATAGTTTAGCAGCTTTAATAAATACTAATCTCTGTTGCCAGTCAAATTTGACGATTTTTAAAAAAAAAATATCCACTATTTTTGTCAAAATTTTATTCAAAAGCATTATTTTAGAAACTTTTTTTAATAAGCACTTAATAGATCTATTATTAATTAATAAAAAAATATTTATTAAATCTTTTATTTATTAAGAAATGTTAAGAGGAAGCAAATTTTCTTCTTTAACCTAGCGCGAATTTTTTTACATCATTTTTTGGTGGTTAAACCTAACTTTTTAGAAACATTAATTTAACAATTTAATCAATATATTAAGTTACATATATTTGTAAAATTTTACAAGGATAAATGCACTTTAAAAAATTATGTCAATAGTCATTGTACCTTGCTAATTATATGCTAAAATAAAGTATTTAGTAGTGATAATATGCTATTATAAAATTAAAATAATATGATAAAGCACTAAGTTAAGAAAAAAAACTTGAATAACAACTGAAAACTTGCAAATTAGCTTCTAGCTTAGTTGATTTCGCAAAAACAATCATAAAAATTATGTATTTGAGCAAATACTACGCGATATTACAGTATATTCATCAATTGTGGCAAAAATAAAAAAGACTAATTGTTAATAAATAATAAAAACATTTTTGTTAAGTTGTTTTAATAAAATAACAATTAAAACATAATCTAATAACGAAAAACTACATTTTTCTTTTTACAATATCAAAATAAAAAAATACTGCTTTTTAATAGCTTTTAAAATATACTTTTTAGTTAAACGAAAAAGAACGAATTATATACCCACCACCTTATCCAACGGATGGCAGAGAAGTTTCATATTATTATGAAGAAAAACTTTTAGATTTGTTTAAAAAACTTAAAGGATATCCAGATGTCGAAGAAATAGATGAAATCTTCTACCAAATCAATAATTATACTTGTTTTAATTTTACGAAATCACAAGTCGATATTAAAAATAAGATAGGAATTTACTTTTGTATAACCCAACATAATGACCATGTAAGACTATCCAATGATGATAATAAACCTACCTATATTAGTTTAAAAGAAGAAACGTATAAAGATATATTCAAAATACGCTTTTATTTAGGACTTGCATTTGGACTAATTCCAGAAATCCAACGTATTGATCGAGATAGAGAATTACAAATTGACTATGATAATATTTCTCTATATTTTAAACCGTATTTTAATAAGTCAAATTATTACTATAAATTTATTCAAAATACCGATTATGATTTTGCATCTGCAACACATTTTCCTAATGATTTTGGTAGTAAAGGATTAGAAATAACTTATAAACCTTTTAATTGTCGATATGAGGAAATGCTTAAAGCAAATAGATTATTTGTCTATAGTGATTTTAGAAAAATAAATAATATATATTGTAAGTGCCTAAAGAAAAATTCTTGTGAGCATGGTGGTTATTATTCTAAGAAAAATTGTATGGAATGTCAATGCCCTTCGATTTTTACTGGTAAAAATTGTGAAAATTTAATTGAAACAAAAGAAAAAATTGGTTGTAACAATGGAAATACTGAGATAAAAATAAAAAAAGATGAAAAAAAAGAGGGAGAAGTAACTATTAAAAACATTAAAGAAGACTGTTACATTTCAATAACGGCAGAAGACAAAAATAAAGTTGTGCAAATTACTGTTAAATCAGCAGAAATAATTAACTTTGATGGTTGTATTATGAATCCAAGAGGCGAAATTAAATATCGTAAGGATAAAGGTGTAGAAGGTTTATATATACAATATAATGTCTCTAATCCATTTAAATTAAAAGCATTGTCTAACGAAGTATTCATAAAATTCCATGACTATTTTTCCAGAAGTTCTTTAAAACTTTCTTATAAAGAAATTGATCCAATTGAAATTGATTCAACTAAAGATTCTAAAGAATTAATTGAGTCATGTAAAGCGGAAATATAATAATAATAATTTCAGTAATAAGTATATTGGGTTGACGGATCTATAATAATAATCTAAAATGAATACAATATAAAAAAAATTTTATAAGTTAAAATTAACTTTGAATTACGAATATGACATTTCTTTAAGTTTATATTGTAAACATAATCCTTTCATTCCCACTAATGTTATTACTTACTCTATTAAAATTTTCAATAAATAAAAAGTTTTACACTAAAATTTCAAATTTATTTGGCTAGGATTAATCAATAGAAGAAGCCTGATATTATTTTAGTAAAAATTTAAAGCTTTATAGGCAGCTTCTTATTTAGAAAAAAAAACGTACGAAAGTCGATAATATATTCATTTATATATTAAAAAAAATAAAAACATTTGAAAAAAGTTATATTTTCAAAATTACTTAATAATTTACCCTGTGAAAACAATCTAAAACTTCACATGTTAAATAGTAGCATTTTCAATAAAATTCAAAATTGCATATAAATTAATTTAGTCTCATGCATTGTTAAAATTGTAACCAATGTCATAACTTATATACAATTGTTAGGTTAGCGTTAATGGTGACAATTTGATATATATTGTATTAGTTTAATGACAGAGTTTAGTTTATCGGTTTCCCAATAAAATATATTATTACTAATATTTAACAACAATACATATTTGATGATATTTTAATCATCGTCAATAATAGGGTGAGAAAATAATTTCTACAACAAAATAATTATTCCTGATGCTAAACCAACCACAAATTCTTGCAACAATGAAATTAAAGAAAGTCAAAAGAAATATTTAGAAAGGGTCAAATAATGAATAAAATATTTAAAAAAAATTAATAATTCTGTTTAACAACGTTCATCCACTAATTAGAGTACGCTCTTTCTCCAAGCTTGATCAAGATCACCTGTACATCATTCACTTAGTTATAGTAAATGAAATGAAGTATTTTCTTGTACAACATAATCATTATTTTGTTGTATCATTTTCTGAATTAATCATCATTTTTCTGTATCATCTCTGAGTTCCGCTCCACTTAGAAAAAAATTTTTTAGATTAAAAAAAAAAATTTTAGATGATTGTAATGGACACCACCTACTCTTATCCAAAATTATCCAACCACTTTTAACTTTATATAAATACTTAACTTATCTTTATTTTATTAAAGTCCTAGTGCCCTTTGGTTTTTAAGATATTATTGGTGTTTGTATAATTGTATGACTATAATAAAATATTAATTTTACTTTTTTTTATATTCTTTTTTCATCTGAACTACAAAGTCTACCGCTACAACGTGTTGTCGGTATGAAAAAAGTTAAATTGAATCATCAATTTGCTTTTGAATATTCTAGCTGTGCACTCTTTTATGTCTACTACGTTTAGCAATAAATGGAGTAACATGGTAGCAATTATTAACTATTTTTTTCATCACATATCCAAGAGTCCACACCGGTTTAAATTTTTGATTAATATTGTCACTATGGTTGTGGTTCTTTATCATTGACGTTGATTTTATCTCTCACTTTCTTTGCCAATTTGTCTTTCGTTTGTCCAGCTTTGATATTCGTTGAAACCTTCTGAGCCATTTCAAAAGCAAGCATTCTGAAATGTTTATCCTGATTATAGTTTACAATCTTATTGAGAGCTTGATTATGGTATCTTTTCAAATCAGCAGGAATAAGCGATGACCATCCAAACATAAATTCATGTGGTGATGTGTTTGTTGCAATATGTTTTGTATTATTAAGACTGTACATAATTTGAAGCAAGAATTTCTCATAACGATGGAAATATTCATCTGACATACGACGCATACAAAGATTTACAGATCCTATCTTCTTTTCACAAATAGAATTCCAACTAAGGTGTCCTCTAATAGTTGAATGTACTAAAATTTTTAAAGTTCCATAATAATGTTTTAAGACTATACTAATAAAGCATGTTTGGTCATCAGTTTTGATATTTGCACAAATTCCAAATACTGATATTATATCATCCAAGAAATCAATTATCTCAGTACTAGTACAAGTTGAAAGCCCTTTTAACTACACAAATCTGGTAATATTGTCAACAGCGACAGCAATATATTGAACACCTGACAGAGAAGCATTAAGTTTATATATTAGATCCATAGATATCATCTTCATAGGATAACTTGAAAATATCGTTTCGTGCTTGTAGTGTAATTTCTTTTTTCTATTTTATACTTAACAATTAGGACATTTTCTTAAATAGTCCAAATACTTATTTCAACATTTTTCTTTGGTAATCGTATCTTCAATAAATCAGTACTCTTTTTATATTTAAGGTGGAACATATCATCATGACATTCCCTAAACAACATTGTTAAATTATTATCAACATTGTCTGAATTGTCTGAAACGTTACCATCATTTCTAAGCCTCAATAACCTTGATAAAGCATCTGGTCCTTCTAAACGTGCTCCAAATTTATAAACAAGTTCAATATTGTAACCAGCGATTATAGAAATCAAATTAACATATCTTGGTGAAGTATTATGACTCAATACTTGTTTTAAACAACGATGATCCGATACAACTAGAAGTTTTTGAGCAGATATTACATCCTTAAAATGTTCAATAGAGAGTACCAAAGCTTGCATTTCATAAACAGTGGCAGCTTTCGCTAATTTACCTTTTTGAAATCTTTTAGAAAAATAAGCAATGAGATTCATATCTTTAAATTCATATTTCCCTTTATCAGCAACTTCATGTTCTTTGGATTTATACTGCATAAGCATAGATCCAGCACCATGTTGGCTTCCATCAACAAATAAAATAAAGAGATCTCCAAAACGTGGTGATGATAATATTTCCCGAGGAGTTAGACGATGTTTGAGTAAATTAAATGATTCTTCGCACTGAGTAGTCCATGTAAATTCAGATGACTTTTTAACTAGATTAATGATTGGATAAGCATCTAAATATAGATTTTTCACATGACGTCTATAAAAAGCGATCATACCAAGAAATCTTCTCGTTTCAGTTCTATTTTTAGGTCTAGGATACTCCACCAATCTTTTTGTAGCAGTTAATGTTGGACGATAACCAAAACATCCCCAATCATGTGCTAAATACGTGATTTCACTACAGAAGAATTTTGATTTTTCTACATTTAATTTTCCCCCATGCTTTTCAATAGATGAGAGTATTCTCGAAGCTAAATTCCACAACTCTTCATGACTATCGGCAAATCCCAGAACATCATCAACATAAGACACTATATTTAAACTGTATATAGGTCCCAAGATATTTTCTAGAGTATTATTCCATATATACGTGCTGTTTATGTATCCAAAAGGTAATCTAGTAAACTTAGCAATACCTCGATACGTGAACACAGCCAAATACTTTTGCATCCTTTTACTTATAGGAATCTGCAAGAAGCTATTTGAAAAGTCCAAAGAGAAGTAACTTGATTTACCTGCAATCTTTCTAATAATATCATTAAATTCTGGCAAAATAGTAACACGAGCTTTGACAGCACTATTGAGTCTTCTCAAATCCATACATGGTCTTACATTACCATTTTCCTTTCTGGCTAATGTAAAATTGCTTATATATTCAACATCATTATCTAACACTAAAATTCCTTGTTCAAACATTTTGTCTACTTCATTTTTTATCAAATCATTTGTTTCTGGATTATACGAGTATTTTACTATCTTTGGTAGTTCTTTAATCAATTCAAGATCATCAACGGGTTCTACATCAAGTTTACCAAGAGTTTCAGAAAATACATTGGAGAATTTTTCTTTAAGCTTATCAGTTAACGCATCATTACCAGTTCCATATACTTGAGCTCTTAACATAGATTTGTTTTCTTTTAAATTAACGATATGATTTTCACATTTGTCTTCAGAGATAAACTTTATAAATTGACCATTTATCTTAATCGTATTATCCACATGGTTGATAGTATATTTAGACAAAGATTCGAGAAAGTCAATTTCCAACAAAACAGGTTCAGTTCAAACTTTAAAAAAATCTTCCTCCTCGAACAGATAAACAGGTAGACGAATGATCAAATTAGCGATTTCTAAGTTAAGAATGCATTCATCAATACTGGTCCATGTAGCACCATTGCCAACAGTTAAATTTATAGGCTTGATTGATCGTGTAGTATTTACACCCAATTTTATCATATAACTTTTGGTTGTTATTGTTACTTCTGCACCAGAATCCAGAAGTTCAAAAGATTTAATACTGTTAACAATGATAGTACTATATTCTTTTGACCTGTTTGACAAATTCTGTAAAGCTTTTCATTTTTCTTTAAGCTGGTTTTAACTTGTTCTTTCTCAAATTAGAATTAACTTTTGGTTCACCGGACTTCTTTTTCTTACACATAATCTCTTTGTGCTCTCTAATACCACACCAATTACATTTTCCATTAAATTTAGCATCAGATCTACCTTGGGTTAGTTCTTTGTCATACAATAGTTGATTGGCACTGACTAAGTCCATAATCACTTCGGAGACTGTTAGCTAAAAGCAAGTTTAGCTTATCTATTGATGATGGCATAATAATAATATAATTTATTAAAAGGCTAGTTAAGAAGAGAGACTACAATATATATAATATTTTATATATTTAAAATATGAATAACTATATATACATATTATGCAACAGAGACAGATTCATATCTATAGCTATGATTATATAGACGATCCCATAGACGACCTTTAACATAATTCATTACCATGCTGCAAGTATGAGTTAATAACGAAATAGAATCCATGTTTGGAAAGGCAAACTTAATTGTACGGCAAAGATCTTCCAACGATGATTTGAACTTGTCCTTAGCGAAGTCGAGTTTGAATATACGTAGCTTGACTTGAGAATCCAAAATACTCATTTCATTTTCCAACTTAATCTTAAGACTTAAGGCAAGAGCGGCATAAGTATATACTTTTTTATCACTAATAAGTTCATTAACCACGTCACGAACCTCATACGGTAACTTCAATTTCAGAATAGCAAGTTTTGCATTATCATCTTCAACAAGGTCTAGCTTCATACGTAACTCTAAATCCTCCAAGAAATGACTAAAACTTTGAGCTTTTGGATTGTATACAGGCTGAGAATCCCAATGATTAGTTCTCACACTCATGGTTGCTTTAGATGACGTATCATTCTTGATTCCGACATACTTCCTTTCTTACAGCACAAAAATTCACTCCAACAACGGAATTTTAATAAACTGCTTAAACAAAAAAGTTATGTGTTTTAGATATTGTACAACTATTTTCTGTCGATAACGCGATAAAAGTTCTTTTTCGATGACAAAACAATTACAATAACAATGACTATTCTTAGTCTTTGAACAACAAAGGTCTTACCCAAGTAAATGAACAGCGATGGTTCTACGAAACAATTGAACAGCAAAGGTTCCAGAAAGCAATTGAACAGCGAAGGTTCCACAAATTCCCTTAAATAGTCTAGTTGTTGCACGGACGATCTCCAACAACTGACCCACGTTAGTAAAATAAGTAAATAATTTATTGGTTTAACACACCTAAAATTACAATGTTACAACAATAAGAAAAACAATATAATAAAATAATTACAATAAATGAAGGGATATAATAATTTTCTCTCTTTTATACACGAATGTCATAATTTTGCTGTATTATTTCTTATTGTTGTATCATCATTTCGGACTCTTATATTGTTAAATTTTTTAGTTAGCTTGGCTTGCTTTATACAAATAAATTCACGATCAGAATTTAACAACTTATTTTAATACAGTTATTGATATTCTATTGCTCAAACAAAATAAACTGTCATACATAAGCTTTTGAAGTATATAATCTATCTAACAATAAAAAAATTATTAACAAAAAATTACCGAACATTCTTCTTTGATTTTTAATTAATTATTTCAAAAATATAGTAATAATTCTCAATAGCTGTTAGTTTAGAATGTTCTATACTTTAATTGTTTGTCTATGTTAAACTATTAAATGTAAAAATATAATATTAACAAAATAACATTTTAAATTAATTATATTAAAAATTAATGTTTTCAGAGAAAAAAATGATTGCACAGGGAAGAAAATTTTTTAGGAAAAAAATGATTTTATAGAAATGAAAATGATTTTATAGGAATGAAAATAATTTTATAGGAAGGAAAATGATGAGATTGTCTCTGTGTGTAAGAATCATTTTATAACTTTTTCATTTATTGATACTGTTTAGTTGAGTAAAAAATTTACTCAACAAAAAAAATTTTATTTATATCTAAAAGATGAATAAAAATGAATATTTGAAACAATCCAAGTAACTATTTAGGTGACTCTTCATCATATTTTTGAAATTGGTATAAACAATTTGATATAATTACTCTATTAACTACATATTTATCTTAATCTTACAAATAAGTAAATGAAAAAAAACAAAAAAATTAATACCTAACATAATTTTTTTCGTTTTAAATAGACATGGGATCCGATCCTGATCGACCCTTGAAAATGAGTCGATCCCTGACCAAACTCTAAGGGTCGACCCCAAATTTTGGAGTCGGTGCAAAATTACAAAAATTTTAGGGTCGGTTTTTATACTATTCATTAACAATTTTGGGAAATTTATTTGTTAGTGACAATAATAATTGTCCCTACCATATTAAAAATATTAGTTCTTAGATTAATATTGACCATTTTTGGAGTTCAGTAAAATTATCAGCACCTCGTTTACATAGTCTTTATCAGAAATTGAGAATAATAAAGTCAACTAGTATCAGATCTGAAAGTCCTTTTTCAACACTTATATACTAGAAATTGTCGAAGAACTAATTTAACTACTAAGAATTTGAACAATTTATTAGTTTTAAGGGATCATTTATAATTTATATATCGTAATATTTTTATTAATAGAAAATTTTTTTTAATTTTAATAAAATTATGCTTTTTACAGAAACATATGTTATTTGTTTAACAGTCGATTTGGGTCGACCTGGGTCGATTTTAAAAAGTGACCCTAAATCGACCGACCCCGGGTCGAAAAATTTACCGACCCGCCCATGTATAGTTTTAAAGCTACAAACTTTGTTATGGTTTTACAATTAAAATCAGACTTTGATATATATACTACATTTAATTTCATTCATTTAAAACAACTTTTTATAAAGTTATTATATTTAAAAAATTTTATTTCTACTAAAAAAATGGTTGTCACATTTTAATCCATAACATTACTAATTTTTTGTTGATCATTTTAATATTAAATTTCCCTCTTTTCCATGCCTGTACCTTATAAATGAGTCAGAAATCACAAATTTAAATCAACTTTTAAAATAGTTATTTTTGGAACAAAACTATGCAAAAATGTGGTTAAAAAGTGACGTTTTCTAAACATAAATTGGCCTGTAATGGATCAAAAGTTTCGAAATTTATTTTCCCCCCGAAGTTGAAAAAAAATACATCAAATAACAATTTGCCATAAAAAATGATCAAGTTTAGAAAGGATTATGTCTAGAACAAAATTGATTTTTACAAAAGGAATAAAAAAAAGCAAAAAAAATGGCACCAAAGTTGGGACAAATTGTTTTCTAGATAAGCTGTAAACTTCGCAATAGTCTCATTTTTTAAATTAGACTTAAATCTATATAAATCATATCAACATAGTTTTATGAAGTTTTAATAAGGTAATATCTATCTAACTTTTTAATTTTTTCGAAAAAAATGGTCATCACTTATTGACCCATAACTTTGCTAATTCTTTATTAATCTAAATTCTATTAAGTTTCCCCCTTTCCTGACTTTTACATTTCAAATGAGTTAAAAACCAAAAAAATCAGTTCACTTCTACAAAAGTTTTTTGAAAGACAAAACTATGCAAAAATGTGTCAAAAAAGTGGTGTTTTTTAAACATAACTTGGCCAATTATGGACCAAAAGTTTTGAGATCCATTTTCCGCACTAAGTTTAAAAGAAATACATCAAATGACTATTTGATCATAAAATTTGATCAAGTTTGGAGAGAGTAATGTCTGGAACAAAATTGATTTTTACAATAAAATGGAAAAAAAGCAAAAAATTTGACATTCAAATTAATATAACTTCTTTCGTAGTTGAGCTATAAACTTCGTTAGAATCTTATTTTTTTACTTAGACTTAGATCTAAATAACAGATACTTTTTTATTGGTTTTTACCAAGTTTTGACTAAGTTATAGCTATTTAACTTTTTAATCATTTTTAAAAAATGGCTATCATTCTTTGTATCATAACTCGGTCAATTTTCTGTTACAATCCATTAGAATTGTGTTTTCCCCCTATTCTGGTAGTAGACTTTTCGAATGGTATATAAATCATTTTATATTATATATTTTGAAATAACGTTTATCCCTGGTCAAATTCATGCTAAAAAAGGCTAAAAAACGATGTTTTTTAAAGATAACATGACTAATTATAGCTCAAAACATTTAAGACCTATCTTCCCCACTAAGTTAGAAAAAAACACATCTTTTGACTATTTACCCATAAAAATCGATTAAATTTGAAGAGAGTTGTGAAAAAGACAAATTTTTTTTTCTTATTTTATTTTGTTATAGATTTTTCATAAAATATCGAGGTTTGTCTCACTTCTTTTACATTAATTAATAATAAAAAGAATAATTGTTCTATAAAAAGCTATCTAAAGCTATTTAAAAAAAATAATGCTTTAAAAAATTTACTTTTAGAACAAATCTAATCACAAAAATAAAATAAAAATTTGTGGAAGAATAAGAGTTTTAAAGTTTATCATTCGATAATATTATATTTTTAATATCTAATCCTTAACAGTAGCACATCAGAATCTTTTTACATCATATGGATTTTGGGCTAAGCCGTGTCCGTGCATTTTTAATTTAAAATTCATATCCATATGTTGACGATGTTCTCTGCTTCTGCTTCTTCTTCTACTGTTACTTCTACTTCTGCTTTGCAAACCTTTAGGACTTCCTTGATTAGAAGGCAAACGACCACGATGATTTCCATTTGGAAACATTCGTGATGGTGAACGACCTCGTAACATAGAATCTCCAAAATCAATAAATGAAATAAAAATAATCAAAAGATAAAACAACGTAATAGGATTAGAAATTTTCATAGTAATGAAAATAAAGTTGTGACATTAATTGAGAATTTCATTTTTTATATAGTACTAAAATATCAAAAATTATCAATTTTTTTTTCTAAATAATCTTTGCTAACTTCTATTAAATATTTTGGTAACTTTTTTTGCACAAAGTAAGATATATAATAATTTTTTGTACATTTCATATACTATTTCGGATAGAATAAAGTACTATATATTTACGATCCATTTTAGTTTTTCTTTTTGAATAATATTTAGATATTACCAATTTCTGATATGTTTATTCATGATCAATATCATTATTTGTGGTAATTCTTTTTTCGATTTTATGCATTCAATTTAAAAAAAATATTAATATCAGCAGGATAATTTCTTACTTCCTATTTTAATCAATAGTTATTCTACCCATTAAAATTGCAAGCTTCAGTAGATGAAAACTTTTTTTTTAATCAACGATTAAGATAGACAAACTAATTTATTAAATTATAAAAAAAATAATATAACTTTATCAAGAAAATCATTGTTAGAAAAATATTTATATAATTGATAACATTCTAAATTAATAATTTTTACAACCTATAATTGACGAATTTGATAAAAAATATCTAAATAATAAAAGCTAAATAAATTAAAAAAAGCTGTCACTTTATAAGAAAATACTATTTATTCAGTATATGAATTATTAGAATTTACTGTTTTTTTTTACAACATGCAAGAACTTCTTGAGTTTTATTTGGAAGAAAATGTTCATTGAAATTCAAAAATCTAAAGCGTTGAATTTCTATTATCTGAATTTGTCAAAGTTATTCCTTCAGATATCGCTACATTTCGAAATGCACTAAATTTTAGTAAATAAAATTGTAAAAAGAATAGTACACGCTCTAAATGAGGATAGTATAAAAGAACAAAGCATCAAAAAATATTAGATAACAGTTTACTGAATCATGTTATTGTAATAAATTATTAAATGTTGTACTATTTTTACTATGTTATCTAGTGAAAAAAAAATATTAGATTTCCGTTAAACCAAGAAAACATAACAATTCTTTTAAAAACATAATAACATAAATGTTAAAAATAGTGTTTAAGAATGGTTATAAAATTACCATGTCAGTAACTATCTGATTTTAATAGTGATTTTCTTATAATGTTGCAAGTATTTTTATGAAATAATGTTTGGTCATATTCATAGATGAATGTCAACTTCAGATGATTTTATTTTTATCATTTTTAATAAATCACAGTATTGCTTTTTTAAATTTATACTTTACTATAAATATAAGGTATATTATGATCTTTTTTGTTTTATGTTTATCTTTGACAAAGTTTTCTGATGTTTTACTTTTAATCAAACATTAATCTGATTTTATGTAATTCTCGTAAAAATAATACTTTTGTTTACATTGAGACAATTATAAAGAAAATAAAATTGTTCTCATTACATTTAACACAAAAAAGCACAAGTATCGATATATCTAAATAATTAACTAATCTAAATTGATGGAATTTTTGTAAAAATATTTTTTTCTATTACAAATGTTTTTTGATGTTTTCAAATGATAGTGACACTGAATGTAATCTTTGGAATGTTTCAAAACTTTTATACGAGGATCATTCAATAAGTAAAGAGACAAATCATCATAAGTAAAAAAATAGCAAAATCAAAGCGATGGTAAGTAATAGACCATAAAATAGAAAACGTTTTCATCGTTTTTTTCATAATTTTCAAAAATCCTACATAAATAAACTATATTTTGCCATCTAATTATGGCATTTTCTTTCGAAAAATGTACTTTGGAAGAACAACATTTTATAATAAGATTTTTTGTCTCAAAATAGTTAATTTTCTGAAATCTACTCTCGAACGCTTAAACAATATGATAGAAGCTGTATGAACTTCCCGAATTTTTGAAAAAATGTGATACAAGTGTAAGCACAGTTCATTCAGTAATTCAAAATAAACTGAACTATTGTAAAAAAAAAGGTGCGAAACGGCTTGGTTGAAAGATCTTGTCACCTTCACAGTATAGCCCAGATCTTGAACAATTAGATTTTATTTTTTTGGGCCTCTCAAAGACTTTTACATTAAGTAAGATTTAACGACAGTGAAGAGGTAAAGGGAAAATATTGAAATAGCCAAGATCTCAAGATAAAAATTTCTTTCCATGAGAATAAAAAAACTCGTGGAAAGATGGGGTAAGTGTATAAATGTTGCAGGGGATTATGTCGAAAAATGAGTAAAATATGGCATTTATACTATAATAATAAATTTTTGAGTTATAACCATTTATCTCTTTACTTATTGAATGACTCATGTATATTTAATTCTAAAGTTATTATCAATAAAAAAACTACTATAATGTTTAAATTTATTTTATGAATATTGAAAAAAAATAAATGTGTATTTTTTACAAAAAATATCATTTGTGATTCTATACAATATCATTTTATTAAATGTTTACCTAAAAATATGCTGTTTATCATTTTATATTTTATTTAATTATAACATATAAAACTAATAAATTATCAACAAAAACAAATTTCCACAGTAAGTTATTGGTAAATAAATCTAAAAAACTGTGGAAAAAATTAAAGTAATCTAATATGTTATAGCATCATTATTCTGGAATAAATGTTTCTTGGATTCTTTATGTTGTTTTGTTTTTCTTTACTTTTTACTTAAAACTATTTTTTCCTAATTTTGTATTGTAACCTGAAAAAAATAATTATAAAATTAAGTAATAAAATTTTGTATTAAATACTCACTAAAACTTTTTTATTAAAAATTACATTTAAGAAAATCAAATGAATTTTCACTAATTGTAAAATTAATAAAAATTCGTGGACATATCTTTTCGATCTATGTGTTTTTTTCATCTTAACATTCATGATATGTATATTTAATAATCGTATTTCCTCTTAGACTATTGGCAAGTGTTTCGGTGTTGTTTTTTTGTCAGCTTCAATAATATCGTTCGACACCAATTTAAAACTTCCTCTTCTTTGCTTGTCTAAGTTTCTATGAATTTGATCTTTAAATGTGGAAATATCTGTATAAAAAATAGTGTTATAGTTTAATTTCTAGCAAGACTGTTGCCTGGATAATTATCTATTTTACTTCTTCGAATATAAATGATATTACTTAAAATAATAAAACGAATACACAAAAATGAAAAATGTTACTGTTGTATATAGTTGAAAATTTTTCCATTCTTATATAGAAAATTTTTTAAAGTTTATGTTTCTCAATATGAAAAATAAATATTTAATAAAAGTTTAATTAATTAATTTTTAATAATAACATAGATCATTAATGTTATAAATAGAAAAATAAATTGTGATAAAGTTCAGATATTATTTTTTGATTATTATATACATACAAATAAAAAATTTTGACAAAATATTCCATCTGTTAAGAACGTAAAATTTTTTTTTAAATATTAAAATTATCTATTGATAGCAATCTTGCTTTAACTGCATAGCCATTACTTTTTCATTTAAATTACTGACTGTGTGATTTACACAAAAAGGAAATATTTTTTACTATTTTCAAGAAAAAAGTGAAAATGTTCAGGAAAAATATTATATAATGCAGTTGAAAATAATAAGAATAAATCGAAAATATAATTGCCATAATAATTGAAGACAGTATTTTCTGTCTATACTTTTTTAAGCATAAAAAATATGCACCAAACTTTGCCCTTATAAACTTAAATAACTTTTGTTAACAACTAGCTTATTTTTATTTTTACTCCAAATAATTTAAATATTTATTTTATTATATACTTTATTTTTGTCATTTATGTTTACATAAAATGTTCAATATTTAAGAAATCATTTTTATTCATTTAAATAACTAGTCTTAGTTTTTATACAATATTAAATGATTTGATATTGTTTAATGTCTTATTTTATTAATAATATATTTTTTGTATTTAACTGTGTTTATACTTTAATAATTGTATTATTACAGAATTTAATTCAATAAACATTTATTGTGCCATGGAAAATTAATTTTAAATTAAAACCGTTTCATGATACAGTTAACGACAATATTATCACTAGATATAAAAATTTAATTGTAAGTTTTTTGGCATTTAAAGCATTTTTTAACATTTTTCAAAGAAATAGAGACTAGTCAAATTTTTTGTTCATATTATTAAAATATTCAGTGAATTTTTGCCGACAGAGAAATTATTGCAAGAAATTTTAGAATTTCAGAAAAAACAATAAAAGGAAAATATATATTTGGTTTTTTTCTGTAGATTAAAAGAACAATGTTAAATATTTTATTTATAATTGGGGAATTCAAAGACTTATTTTATAAAAAATTCAAGGATAATATTTCTCAAAGTTAGAAAAAATGTTTTTCCTCAAATTGCACAATCTAAAAGCTTTTTTGCGATTTACAGAAGAAATTCTCCGTAGATTTTTTTGTACTATTAATAGAAAAAAGCTGTTTTTTAATTGAATAAAGGTTGTCTGAAGGTATAGATTGAGAAAAATATTTAAAGTATTTTGTTGGTGACCTTCCCAGCAGATAAATAAACTCTTTTATTTTTTCACACCAATAAATTACAACTTTAATCAATTTTAATAAATTTAATAAATGGCCACCTAGGGATACTAAATTAATTTAACTAACTCATTAACTTACTTATTAAAAACCTATGATCTCTTAAGCACCTTCCAGAGATCCTTTGCTTTTCCTTAGTTTCAATACCCCTAGTGGACTAAAATTACAATATGTTAATAAATATAAAATAATAAAAAAATATACAATACTTAAGATTTTTTCTACTCATATAATAAATTCAACTAAATGTTAAAAATCTCATCTTCCCAAATTTATCCATTCCTTCTTTTGTTTTAAGGGTTCATTAAGAATTTTAATACGAAAACAAAATTTGAATTACAATTAATTTACTATTGTATTAGAAGATTACAATTTGGAAAATTTAATTTTCACCCCATTTTAAAAACAAAATTAAATAAATATTTTGAAAAAATAAAAATTTAATTGTTATATTTTGATAATTACTTATTTATTTATAATTTTCGATAATTTCTTCTTCTCAACTTTCCAAAAAACTTCTTCATTACATTTTGCTGTTTTTGACTACTATTTTGACTCAATCGAGAAGGTCGTTTAAGATGTCTACTTCTACCATTTTGTCCTCCAACAGGTGTTGGAAATTCTCTATTATGATAACCTCCAGCATACATAAAATTAGCATGTGCTCCTGACATCATTGATTTTCCCAAATTAATAAATGAAATAAAGATAGTTAAAAAAATATACTGTTTAATGTGGTTAGAAAAATTCATATCGATATAGAATAATGCTCGTACTATCAATTTTAGATTACTCTTTTTTTATATAATTGAAAGTGTCAAAAATTAACAAAATATACCTATAAATAACCGTTGTTTGATTCCGTTAAATATTTTGATAAGATGATTTTAATGATGTAAATTTATTTAATAATTTTTTTGCTATATTTCATATACTATTTGTCGTGACACAAAATGGTGCAGATTTAAAATTAATTTAATTTTTTATCCTTAAAAATATTAGTTTAAATATTAGCAATTTTTGGGCTATTGCTTATTTTCAATATTTTACACTCATATTTTAAGTTTCAAAAATCAAATGCATTTAATTTTAAAAGAAAAAACCGAAAACTTTAGAAAAAAATTGCTCTTAATTTTTTTTACTTACAACATAATCTTGCTATCTTTTCTACAAACTCTAATAAACGTAAAGATATCTTCCAAAATCAATTTCAATGTTGTTTAGCTCTCTTATTAATTTGATTTGAATTTTTTACCTGATAAACCTTATTTCAAAGGTTGAAGTCCTTACTTCTAAGTTTATATAATTTTTTATGATATTCACACTTTAAAGTGGGGCATTTTCTTTTATTTTCAAGAAAAAGATAAAAATTTTTTAGAAAGCATATTATATTATTTGATTTAAAAAAATTATGGTAAAAATTACATTAATTATGACAATTGAAAACAATTTTGACTATTAAAATTCTTTCAACTACTAAAAATATATGTTAAATGGGTAAAACTACACTGGCTCTATTGGGCTAGTATGTATTTACCTATATTTTGATGGGAGTGAATACATACTAACCCAATCAGGCTAGTGTAGCTTTATCCTGTTACATCTTGTTTTAGAAACTTTTAGTGGATATCATTGAGGTATTTCGAAACTGTTTATTTTTACACTAAATAATTCTAGAAATAAGTTAATATTTAATTTATATCTCCCATCTACCATTTTTGTAAAGACACCTATATTTTTGAATTCATTTTCTGTAAGAAAGTTTTATTTATCATGCTATACTAAAATGGTTTGATATTTGTTAGGATTAAACTTTACTAGCAATAAATTTTCAAAATCTATTTGCATTTAAATAATACATAAATTAATATATTATTTTTGCAATAGTTTAATTATCTGTGCTTGATGCAATCTCTAAAAGAGTGGAAAAAGACACAATGCTTTCATTTATTATCTAATATTTGAGTAATTAAGTAATTTTTATACATTCTGAAAATGTTAATAAATTTGATAGAAATTTTTTTTAAAAGTTTAATAAATTTTCAACAAAAATTGAATAGATTATTCTAAATAAATCAATTTTCGTTTTCAAGGTTTGCTTTCTGATAAATTATTATTTGATTAAAATTTTGATAAACAAATTAGTGTTATAGTTATTAGGCTTTACGAAATTTAATTATATGTCTTCTTTTCCTTAGATAATACATTTTTTAGCATTATTCAAAAAAAATTGTAACTTTTTCTATTTAATTTTCACTTAGTAATAGTAGGACAGGCGGTTATCTAATTAATAACTAAAAAATACATCAAATTTACAATTTATATAAAAATAATAGTTTAAACAATATATTACTTGGTTAATTTCAATCACAAAAACAAATAAATACTTTGAAAAAATAAAAGTATTATATTTATTTCATTAATAATATTCAATTTTTTCTTCTTTATGATAGCTATCTTTACAGCCTGGTCATTTGAGTTTTACTATTAACTCTTTTTTGAGTTTTTTTAGTTTTTTTACTCTGTTTAGTCTGTTTAGGTTTGAAACCATAAAATTCATGCCAACTATGTCTCCTTCCTGGTGTATGTCTACGTTTACTATATGTATAAGAATTAAAAAGTCCAGGTCTACCACGAAAACCCACAGTGAAACTTGATCCTCCCAAAGGTAATATGGAATTTACAAATTGGATTAATGTATAAAAAAAAATAAATTGTTTAATGAGGTTAGAAAAAACCATAGTAATATGATGTAACAATTATGATATTAATTCAAAATTAAAATTTTTATATAATTCTAAAGTATCAAAAATTAAAGATATATTAAATTCTAATGATCTTTGTTAACTTTTATTAAATATTTTGATAAATTTTATCGCACGAAATAAGTCTATATAACAATTTCTGATAAATTTTATTTACTATTCTTGATAACATAAAGTACTTATATAATTGATTTTTTTAATTAAAATTCGAATATAAATAATTTTTGCTATATTTGTATTGCTCAATATATATGTAAATATTTTATAGCTTCATTGATTTGATACCCTTAAGGAAGAATATCAGCGAATATAGCAACTTATTTATTTTCAATGATAATACGTATCAATAGCTATTAATTTGTAATAAAACTTATTAGTGACAAGAACTGATAAAGTTCACTGGTCATTTGGAACATAGCATCGGATTGGCAATAGTAATTTATCTGTGATAGAGTCGTTTTTTCAACAATAAATAATGATAAAAAAATGCAATGTTATATAATTACAGATAAGAATGGAAAAATAACTTTAAATTTAATATTTTTGTATGAAGATTTGTAAAAAAATTTCTAATTATTAATGAAACAAAACATGCTTAATATTCTTTTATTGAAGAAAATAAAGATTTTTTCAAAAATTTTGATAAATTTTCTATTAAATCTTAATGCAAAAATATCAAAGTTAGAATAATTTCTCCATTACTATCTGTCACAATAAAACATTACATTTTATATTATTATTTATCCTTAAGAAGCAACTTTATCACTTAATAAATACTATGCTCCGAGTAACTAATGAAGTTTGCCAAAATTTTATCACTGATAAGTTTTATGACAGATAAATGGCTACTGATACACATTATCATTGATAATAGTTAAATGCTTATGTCTAAATATCTGAAGATTGGTTTTTTTGAATTTGTTCTGTTTGTCTTTTAAGTATGTTATTTCTTTTGTAATCGAATTAACAATTACGGAACATCCAAAATCACAAATATTTTGACGTTATCAAGTCTCTCTACGAATTTGATTTCCACACACAATTTGCAGAAATCTTATTTTAACAAAAGGAAAGTCTATTTCTTTGGCAGCACAATTAATTTGCCCAGTCACATTTAAAAGTGAAACATTTTTTATTAATTTTAGGTAAAAAAATGAAGAAAATTAGTTCTATATTTTAGTTGATAAAATTTATAGTAAATCAAATTATTAATTGCTATAAAATATTAAGTTATATTTTTCATACTATTTTAAATGTCATAATAAGAATAATATATTTTTTAGTAAATTTTTGCAAAAATTTATTTAAACAATATTGTACTTGCTATTTTTACATCAAATATACCTAATATAAACCTAATATTTATTTATATTTTCTATTTATCATTTTACTTTTTTCATAGAAAAATCTGCATTTAGCAATTTATTTTTCCTATGTCACGTAACAATATTTTTTAATATTAAACATCTAAAAAAGAATTTTTTTTAAACAGAATTGTAACATTCCATAGTTTTTAAAATATGTAACACAAAATTTATGAAATGATTAGATAAATATTTAAATTAATAAAATTCTCTCCGTAGAGTTAGTTTAAAATATTAACAATCTGTAAGTTTTTATTAAGTTATGACTAATTTAATCAATATTTTTAAAAAAGACAATATAATTTTGTTTTTTCACGAATTTTAAAGTGAAAAATTTATAATTCATTAGTTCATTAAATTGTTTCTTAGGGAAAAAATTTGTAAAGCCATTGATTTAAATTTTTGAACACAACCGGACAAAAGTAATGCAATTAAATATTATTGTTGAAAAATAAATAAAGAACTCAATGTATAAGAAATTCAAAAACAGTTACAAAATTAATCGTATTAGTTAATTTTTAGAACTGAGTAACTTGCTATTAGTATAACAAAATTTTTTATTGTATGTTTTCATAAGAAGTGACATGATGTATCACATATAACATCTTACATTATGATATTGAAATTTTAACATTCAGTATCTTTAGGAGATAACGTTACAATTTTTTCTAGGTACTTGAATTTCATCTCCAATTAAAGGTAAATTATCCTTGTAATCATCAACTGTAGTTTCACCATATAAATCACCAGGACATAATCTGTTTTTATCAACTGATTTACCATCTTTTGTTTGTTTATATAAATCTCTATAACGTTGTAATGATGTTTCTTTATTTATATTATTATTTAACCATCTCCAAAATAAATTAGGCCTTACTAGATGAGCATAACGTGAAGGATTGACAACATTTTGATTTTTAATTGCATCGGCATCTGATGGTATATAGATTCTCATATTTCTTCTATTTAGAGCATTATCAACAGTAAAAATACGTGTAATATTTATATTAACTCCACAAAAACCAGATTCATGGGGATAATAGCCAATTAATCTGTTAACTGTTCTCTGGTCTCTATGTATACTCCTTTTTTCTAGTACATCTCTCGCAACAACTGAATCTTTCATGTAGCAATCATAATAAAAATATACAGATTTTATGTTTCATAATTTTTTAACTTCTTCTTTGACACAATCATATTTTTCTCCGTTTAATAAAATGTGAAAATCTGCTGGGACTATAGCCATTTTGATTTCTGCTGCAATGGTGTAACCGGATGCTTCAAGTTCATCAGGAGTAAATTAATATCTCGTATCCATAATTCTACTTTTGTATCCTACAAACAATGGAGTAAGAACTTGATTGACAATTTCATTAGCTGTCTCAATTGTAATCCTTCATGCAAGATAATTAATTTTTATTATAGATGGAAAGAAAATTACATGAAATATAACGTTGTAAAAATATAATAATTTTTTAAAATTTTTTGTTTATATAAAGATTATAACTAGCCATTACTTTTAATAATTTCTTTAAATAAAATTTATTATAAATGATATTTATATTTGCATTTTCATAAAAATTTTATACTGTTACTTCAAAAAGAGCTTGAAAAGAAAGGAATACCACATTTTTGACAAATAAAATTAAAAAATATTCTTTATCTGTTTTTTATTAGTTTTTTGTAAAACTTAAACAAATCAAAAAATGAAGTATTAGATTATTTGAAGCTTTTTACAATTAAAATTGCCAAAAAAAATTATTGTTAATATTAAAATAATATTTCTATAAAATTTATTATAGTAAATTAATTGTAATTCAAATTTTGTTTTCGTGTTAAAATTCTTAATGAACTCTTAAAACAAAAGAAGGAATGGATAAATTTGGGAAGATGAGATTTTTAACATTTAGTTGAAATTATTATATGAGTAGAAAAAATCTTAAGTATTGTATAATTTTTTATATAATTTTATATATTTATTAACTTATTGTAATTTTAGTCCACTAGGGGTATTGAAACTGAGGAACAGTAAAGGATCTCTGGAAGGTGTTTAAGAGATCATAGGTTTTTAATAAGTAAGTCAATGAGTTAATTAAGTTAATTTAGTATCCCTAGGTGGCCATTTATTAAATTTATTAAAGTTGTGATTTATTTATGTGGAATATAAAAGAGTTCATTTATCTTCTGGGAAGGTCACCAACAAAAATACTTTAAATATTTTTCTTTATTTTACCCATTAAAAAATTATAAAAATTAAAGAATTTCTTTTGTTTAAAACTTTTTAATAAAAATATCGTTGCTACTACCATCTTTTTGGGAAAAATAATTACCACACAAATCTCAGGTTTCGTTCTCAAACTATGTCTATTAGTATGAAATAAAAGTCAAAAAAGGTTACTGTTCAAAACATTTTAAAATAAATATTTGTATTTAGAAATCAAAAAGTATATCTAATTTTGAATCCAAATTAAAAATGAATAAAAATTCCTAAAATTTTTTATGCACTCTTCATGGTATTTTGAGAATTTTTACAAACATTTGTTAGTGATTATATTGATAAAAATGAATAAGTTAAGTTTACTATATAAAATATAAACTTAAAGAAATATCATATTCATCTTTAAAAAGTTAATTTTAAAATATAAAGAGTTGTTTTATATTGTAATATTTTTACATATTTTTTTAGAGTTCTCAACCTATCAAATTTATTTTTTCTCTAAAAACTTATATTTAGGTACTTAAAAAGTATCTAAACTCAATTTAGATTTACAGTAGAATAAAATCATAGACTTATGTTTTTGTAACTTAAATATATAATGATGTCCACACAGGATTTCCTATTATAAAGTTTATGCACAAACTTCCTGCATAGAATTATCTCCATATTAGAAAAAAATTATTTACATGAAGAATGATTTATCATCAAATAATTAAAATGATATTTTAAGAATAAAAAATTCCGATAATGATAACTTTACAAAATTGTTCTACTTAGCATATGCAGATGATATCGCTATCTTCAGCACTAGAAAAAATACTTCTGAATGTTTAGCTAAAAGCCAAGAGAAATATTCTGAAGAAGCGGATTTGCAGCTAAACAATCTTATGACAGAAACACTAACAAACAGTGGTACTGTCAATCCGATTTTCAAGTTACCCAGAAAAATAGATATCTGGGACAATGGTTATAATTTAATAAAAATCATGAAAACTTAGAAATCTCAACAAGAATCAAAAATATTGAAATAACTTGTAGAAATCTCATGTCACTCATGGAGAGATCTAATAACGTTAAGAAAAAAGCATTTTTATACTTACAAAATATAAGACCAATTTTAACATATGGTACGAAACCACAAATTTCACTGACACATCACTAAAAAGAATTGTAAATGCAGAAAAAAGAATATTACATAGATGTGTTAAACTAAAAAAAGGCACTACCAAAACAGAAAAAAATATAAGAAGAGTAAAAGTAACTCAACTGCTAGAATTCTGTGGGAATATCAAGATTTTCTTTCTCGAAAAAGAGTAAAACTGTTAGCAAAAGTTATGAGTGATGATTTAATGAAACTAATAAATTTTATAGACTTCTGATAAAAAGAACAGTTGGACGTTCTAAAAAAAGTATATTAGAAGCTTTATCTAAGGAGACACAGAAAGTTGAATTGATAACGAAAAGATATTTAATAATCTAAAAATGTTTAATTATAATTTACCTTTGCAAAATATTCTACGAATAAAATAAAATTATTTTAATATTTACATTAAATTTTTTATTACAATATTTTAATAATAAAAAGTTTTAAATAATGTAATAATTGTTCATTGATTTATTTAAATTTCACAAGAAAAATTAATAAAATAATAGTTTTTAAATAATTTTTTATCTTATTCTCAAATATATAGTATTCCATGGCTTGAAAGCTCTTTGTTTAAGTAACAATATAAAATTTTATGTGCAAATGAAAATATAAATGTCATAAATGTTTTATTTTATTTAAAAAAACTTATTAAAAGTAATGACTTGTTATAATCTATTTAAGCGAGAAATTCTTTTATAGATTATCATTCATATTACAATGTTTTGTTTTCATTCAATATTTCTCCTTTTTGTATTTGGAGTTAATTATCTTGTGTCAATAGATATTACTCTTCAACAAGCACAAGAAATTGTCAGTAAAGTTATCACACCATTGTTTGTAGGATTTCATTATATAATGGACGATACATCGTATTCAACCCATCCTAGTGATCTAGAAAAAACAGGACATAGGCTAGATAATTTAACTAAAATAGGAATAGTTCCAGCTGATTTTCAGTTTAAGATAAATGGAGGGCAATATGGTTGTACTAAACATCAAGTTATAAATTGTGTAATTTAGTTCCAATATATACATATTTCGATCATTATATTAATAATACATATATTGAAGATCAAGCACATCTACATCAAAGAACAGATGATCCTCATAGAGCAGTTAGCACAGTTGCTAAGTTAATTGGTTATTTTTCAAGTAAAAATGGTTC